>NGKG01000001.1:1417156-1429443 GCA_002162505.1 Myriosclerotinia scirpicola
CCCATCTAGCCAGCCATACGTGACATTCGTCATCTGTAATATAGAACTACGAGATACTGATCAACAAGTCATATCGATACCATTGATACCATTGATACCATTGATACCATTGATACCATTGATACCATTGATACCATTGATACCATTGATACCATTGATACCATCGATACCATCGTCTCCAGAACCCGAACCCTTGGTGGTAAACACAACAGCATCCTCCTCTTCTATATAAAAAGGATCCTCGTAACGAAGCATCCGCGCAGATGCAGATGCAGATGCAGATACATACGCCACGAACGAATCCATCTGCTCATGATTCATGAATAGTAGCGGAATAACATGCATGCGGTGATGGAAATATCGGTGGCGGATGGTGATTCTGCCTAGTGTAATCGTCACTGGTAAGACCATATGTACCCAATGAACCGTACGCATTGCCGTGGGAATCCTGCGTCTCCTCGTGTGAGGAACGATATTCGCCAAAGGCTTTTGAGAACACATCGTCGTTTTTGATGACGTTTTGGTTGTTGAATCGGTGTGGGTTTGCGGTTTTCTGAAGGATCTTTTTGTTGGTGTGGAATTCCTTTCTTATTAGTGCGTCGTTTTCATGTCGGATGGGGTTTTCGTGAAGGTGGTGAGATAGTATGATGATTATACAGATTATTGTGAATGCTATGAACATGAATGAATAGGTGGAATTGTGGGATAGGCGTGTATTCTTATTCTATTCCGTTGATGAAGAGGAGGGTTTGTCGTAGAGAATCGTGGTTCCATCCTCTAAGTTGACTTGGGGAAGATCATGGACACTCATTCCGGCTCCGGGTTTGGGTTTGTGTGATTTTTCGAGGAGTTGATGTATTGTGAGAGGTGATGAATTGACTATGACGTCAATATATTGTTTTTCTTTTTTTGTGTTAAATTGTGTAGAAAGCTCAGAGGGGCGTCGAGGCAAGGTGGGATTATTGGTGAGACCGAAAGATGTGAAAGATACTTGGTAGAAAGAATGAAGATGAAGTGGAAGTGAGAGCTTTTATACTAACCAAATAGAAAGATATGGTCTTAGGTTTCGGTAATCTGTAGTGCGTCGCTACTACTAGTAAGTGATCTAGTTGCGTACTAACACCCTGATGACGAGACTATACTATCCTTAGCTTCGCTACTTAGGTATACTAGTCGTGGTGAGTCAAGAAAATAATCTTTCCATTGGCTTGATGTCACGCCATGTAAAATTTATGCCAGAATATGCCATTATACCTTGACGTAATCGTGAGGTTATAATCGCATCGAGACACTAGACTCTCGGGGTTTGAACTTTGCGTCATCCAATTTTGATCATGAATATTTTTTAAGTAAGATGCTGGGCTGCCTGGGCATCGCAACTTAATAGCAAGTAGAATTCCGTCTGGTGTCGGATAGTTCTCTAAAGTCTAAAGTCAATACAAGCGGCCCTTACTTCACGAATAACCACCAAGGGGCTCAGAGTTTTATACCACCCTGACCACGGATCTCTGAGGCTTGAGTGTATGGATTTCGGCAGAAGAAGAGGACCGGTGCGAAAACAAGAAGGAGCAATAAGTGTGTTCAATGATTTCAAGTGCGATTGAGAAACAAAATGCCACCGAAGGAGTATATCTCGCTTACTGATTTTGAACTGAGCCACAAGAGATGATTCAATTGGCGCAGTTGCACTTGAAAACATCGCTAAAGGCTAAGGAGAACCAAAAATCTGTTTAAACAGAACCACATTTCTTTTCATTGCTTCCTCAAACAGTGACAAGGTCTCACATCAGCTTCACCAAATTCAATAATCCTCCAGCTTATAAACTTCATAAGCCGGTTCTTCATACGGATGAACTCTAACCCACGCATTAGCAACAAGAACCAAGATAAAACAAGCATCAAACTTGCTTCTTTAGAGCTTCCACAGCTTTCCGAATAGTTTCCTCGCCAACACACAACGTCTCAAATCTGACCTCCTGCACCTCTTCCAACACACCTGCAGTCCCAATCTTCGGATTTGCAGTATCACCCGGTCGAAACTGAGCGGTGCCGATAGTGGCCCAGCAGACATCGGTGTAATTTCCAGGGCCGGGATATCGTCCGGCTCCGGCGGCAAAGACGGCAGCTTTGCAGACTGGAAGTGCAGAGGGCGGGGCGAAGAATATCAACTTAAAGCGTTGGGGCTTGATAGAGGTGGCTGCCATATCTATGGATGGGATTATTTTTTTCTGATGTCTTGATGTGCGAGTTTGTTGTATTAGTAATCTACTTAGCCATGCACTTACTTGAGAAATCAACTAATTAGTAATCATCATGTGAGTCCTTGGGCTCGCTTGAAGTTCTTCCTACGTCATCAAAACATATTATAACCACATTCAAAAGTTCGGCTTGCGGAAAATTAGTGCCCTCGTACAGATGTAACAGATCATGAAGGCAAAAAATCGCCGGTTTACGATAGATTCTAGACTCTGATCTAGGGGGAAGCAATTCTCACTCCAATTGAATCATTGTTGTCACAGGACATATGCAGACCCGTTGGAGTCCGGGCTGCACTAATGCAAAGACCTCGAAAAACTTTAACACATAACGCAGCAATAAATGATGTATACGGCTCCAATTCCTCGAAAACTATACAATACTGCAGTTCTCTTATGTTTAGCGCAGAGATACTATTCCATTGCCACAGACCGGGTCAGAAGAAAGGTCATCTCTTGGCGACAGTCCCATTCTCCTCTGAACGAAGACGTAGGATATCAGAGTGATAGACAGTCACATATTACCAGGAAAAACCTCGTCGCCAATCGACATTTTGATCCACAAATATCTATCCATAGCTGAACTCAAAACCTGATTCCTGCGTTATGAGGTCTTATTCTGGGCTCGAGGGAAAACAGAGAAAAGGATGACCATCAGATTCGTCAGCAATCATGAGGTTTTTTTGAATTCTCAAGCTGTTACATACAAATGAATGGTACTTTAAAATTAGCCAGACATTTTTTCATGAAAAGACTGGCTAGAAAACGAGACGTGATCCAAGAATTATACCCAAAGCGCTGACGGGGCGATATCCCAATTTAAAATTGGAAGCTTTAAGTCTTATAATAACAGATTTCCTGTGGAGTATTGATGGCTAACTTGTTCTAGACGAACAGAGGGAGAAAATATATCTTACTACCATAGGCGAACCTTCACAGAGTTTTCCGTCGTATATAGATCGCCTCACGTATAGGAAAATCACAAAGACAACAACAGGATTGGAGCGCTGCTATCCTGATTCCATGGTAATTATTTGAGATGAAGTCGGGATGTTACTTCACAGTAGATATCAGCCTTCAGCGTTGAAAGCATGACCTCGTACCTGATTTTAGCCTGAATACCGATTGTAACGTTAGCGCCAATGAAAGCTCCCGAGCTGCATATAAGCAAGCTGCAGCTTAAAACTTCAAGCGGCTATACGAGGTTGCATCAGGATTATATTGGAGAATAAGCGAAGGCTAGCTAGCAGGGCTTGCCAAGGCTGCATCATGGCGGATTAATGAATGTATAATCTCGGGTTAATCAGTATTACTTGCATTGAACCTGCAGTAATACTCCAAAAGGGTATTTGGCTTCAAGGCTATATTGCACAGATTGAAGAATCTCATGATTCTCATCTTGGCGACAGCCATTGATGAACGATGAAGAACCCGTTCCAGTTCTAGACGAGTCTGACACTATGTTGGTATATATGAAGTCTTATTTCCAGCACGACTTGAGATGAAACGAGGCATTTTTTATGCAATCAACAAGCATTGATCAATAACCACCTTTAGACATTTTATGAGCAGAATTGAAAAGTACAGAGCCGTCATGAAGTTCTCATCGTTTCCCGCGCTTGCTATCTACATGCTTTTTGCAGATATCACACACGCTGCATTCAAACCTCCATTCAACAATACCCTGGAGAAAGGAGTAGCAACAGAATGCAAGACTTGCCCTTATTCACTTTGTACTAACAAGAAGTATTACAACTACGATACTGTCGCAACACTCATTTGCTGGACCAGAGGAACTACAATCGGTGGAGATAGGTAAATGCTCTGGCACTTTAAATTTCAATGGCAAATTGCCAATCTAACATGAATTTCTAGCACCTGGTTGAGGACAAGCGATGACTGCTACATAACCCAATACGACCTCGCAGATTACGCTGGAGAATGTAATATCCCCATTGGTCTGCATACCCTTGAAACTTGACTAACTCAATAACCGCCACACAGATGAAACCGATCTCAGCTTCTGTGGTGAAGATTCTACAATCGAACATATAACTACCAGTCCAGCAACCACAAAATATAACACTGAATGCAATATCTGCGATGATAATGGGAGTTGTGCAGTAGTCAAATATTTGAAATATGGAACTGATATCACATTGACCTGCTGGACGGATTCGGGAGATGTGGTGATTAACGATAGGTACATTGACCCCCTCAATCTTGTTAGCTTGGTATAGCAGTTTACCCGACAAAAAGCAGCTGACAGAGAGGAAAATAGTACCTGGTTAAAAACAACTGATAACTGCTACGTTGCCCAAATCGGTCTAGAAGAGCCCGCTGACAAAACCGAGCTCGATTACTGCGGTCCAGTCGGATTTCTCCAATTAAACTACACAACCCCGGATAAACGCTCAACCGCCCCCCTAAAACCCAAGAAAGAAACCTACCATTCCCTCGCTAAACGCTCACCGCCTTCCCTATCCAACAATCTCCACAAACGCTACCTCCTCAATATAACAGTAGGAGAAGATTACGCTAATTGCTATGATACGCCGAGTTCGTCGGGTCACTTGGAAAGGCAATATGAGTGGAATCATGGGGTTTGGGTGCAGTGTTATACGGATGTTGTGACGACGAATCCGAATGAGACTGATTGGTATCTTACAACTGATTTTTGTTATGTGAGGGAGGTGGATTTTTGGGAGAGTTTATTTGATCGTGAGTTTTTTCTTCTTTTTCTCATTTTTCCTCTCTGGTGGAGCATAATTAGGAAGGATACAATGGACCAATAAACGAACAGCATGCTAACTTATCATAAAGAGTATCGATTCCCGAACTGCAACTTGTTTGAACAATGAAAATGGAGGTGGCAACCGAGTGATCCTGAATAGGTGTTAAGGAATAGGATAATTCTTGCGCGGGATATGAACTGTGGAAATTACACACTAGCTAGTTGGATCTTCTATCTACTTGTAATATTGTGACAACTTTCAATGCAGTATTAGTGACTCGGCTCACGTTAACATTCTTTCCCATTGGTGACAACGTGAGTTCCTCTCCACTCCCGGAATAGTTCAAGAGCTGGGTTACCGCGACATACCTACTGTATCATTACAATAGCTGATCTACAAGGCATCAAATAGCCTTTGTAACCCATCGATATCATATTTACTTGATCGATAAGACCCCCAGACCCCGCAGAACGTTTCTGCTATCTCTTCCATCTCATTACATGAGATATCATCAACCTTTATCCAATTTGTCCAGAGAGATCAGAACTATGCGGCAGACCAAAATCAAAAGCTTTCGATAGTCAAACTCTGATATGTCTTTGAGTATAGCTTAGTGTTCTGAAGTTCAGGAATCAAAACTTC
This sequence comes from Myriosclerotinia scirpicola, assembly GCA_002162505.1. NCBI lineage: Eukaryota > Fungi > Ascomycota > Leotiomycetes > Helotiales > Sclerotiniaceae > Myriosclerotinia > Myriosclerotinia scirpicola. The sequence continues at coordinate 1,422,789 of NGKG01000001.1, forward strand.
AAAACCTTTGAATATATCAGCTATGATCAATGCTCCAAATACGCTTGAGACACCCACCAGACTCAACATATTCAAGAGATATCGACTATCGTTGTGCCAATTAATCTTTAGTATTGATCTGCTAATATCTCGGATCAATTTGAGCCACTAGAGGTTCAAGAATAAGCTTTTCGGTTTCACATTTGACATTAGGCATAAGGATGCTAACAAGTTTGACGTATGAAACTCCCACGTATCCGGCACAGGTTAGCTTCAACCAATGGATGTTTTGCAAATTTGCGCATCATAGAATAGGGAATGGGGACAAGAACGTGAGATAACGTGCAGAAGGAAAGCTGGTTTCAGAAATAGTGCATTTGAGTTCTAATGATTTATGTGCAGGGACTTTTAGCTCGTCCTTTTCTAATTCCTTCTTCAACTTTCATTATATTAATAAGCTCGTATTTTCCATCACCTCCACGACATCCCTTGAAATGTGTGGTCTATGCTCGTCTCACTGGAAAGGTCTGCTGTCATAAGAAGAGTATGGAGACCATCTACCGACTACAATTCCTTCACACGAATCCCAACTCCTCAAGGGGCATGATTTTCCATTGATCAGATTTCTCGTCACGAGTATCCGAACCAACATGCTTGCTTGAGTCCAAATATCTCACAAGTCCGCTTTCAAAGGTTGCCTTTAATCCATCGATTATTGTGAAGTGGCTCTCACTCAATAACTAAGGCTAAGATCTTCTGAAAGCTGGTTCTCACTGGAAGTCTTTGTGATCATAGAGGTATCACGCTAAACAACCAATGATAGAATCGCCTGTGTGCCGCTCTAAGTCCCGTTTGGTCTTAAGGACATTGAAGTTAGAATAGCCTAAAGCTGTCAAATTTTATTCATCGCTGGCGAGGCTTGTATATTACCAATCGATTTCGCCTTACCCCTATCCACCAATTTCTCAGTCGCTTGCCACATTTTCCCCCTGAGACAGTTCATTATCAATCACTGGCTTTACTTAGCACCCTTCTCAGTCGAGATGTGATACACTTCACTTTCCTTTTCCGCTTGGATTTTAGATTTTACTGTTTGATGGGCCAGGGAGATAGGCATACGGAGCTGTCCTTAGATCATGATGATCAAGATTTGGCCGGAGAGATGGGGGTACGTGATCACTGACAATGCATAAGATACAACCCAACTACCCTGATATTAGTAGCTCGATCAATTCATCTCTGGTATGTAATACCGAGAATATCTACCATATCCCAAGCCTAAAGACTTCAAGCTTAAGTCCAAATCAGTCTCGACATTTTCTGGCTCATGCCTACATTGAGCCCTATCAAGAATCAGCATTCCCATTTCGATTCTTGGTGGACTAAAACTTTGACGTCGCGAACAGCTAATCTATCCCGATGCCAATCTCAGTGATGGTATTTCTAATAACTTTCTCATTGCCATACGTCGTTGTATCTATCGATATTAAAATGTCCAGCCTTCATCTCCACCTTTACGATGTTCTTGACTTTCGCGTTCCCATCCTTGCCTTGGAAAGTTATCAGGCTAATAAACGGCAAACTGCTGCCATCTTCTAGCTGCCCTACGAAGGTGAAATAACGGAATTATCTTGCTCTAGGCATTAAGATATACTATAACAGGTAGTCAAATTATGGTTTGAGATTTAATCGATATCGGATTGGCAATAGACTAAAAATTCCTAGTAATTAGCCCTTCTTCGAAAGATCGAGGAGCTTTTCTTTCTTTTTCTACTTCTCTTCCACTTTCACTTCAACCCTTTAACTTTTCAACTCTCCAAAGGTAAGTGATACTATGCTAGGTAAGATTCTTTGCTTTTTCTATTTACTTTTCTCTCTATTCTACTTCTTTTTTCTAATTATATGTTCTCAATTTTGGTGATAGTGATAAGTATGTAAAGCTAATTCGAAAAACTAGAAGATTTAAAAGGAGTTGAAGAATTTATAAGAAAGATTAAAAAACGTAATTATAGAATAAAAACCCATTTCGAAATTCGGTTTGGTCATTGAGTCTCAATCTTAATTTCGTTTTATTTCTATTTTAAATTTAAAATACGCTAGTCAAAAGTGTTTGGAATCGGGCTATTATAGCAGGAAATTCATGTTTTTAATAGACCAAGATATTGCTGTTATTTGACTTCCATAGTGCTGACAAGGCCTAGTTTGAATTTCCACTATCTAATTTTCACGAGGATTAAGAAGTCGTATGCTACTCTTGTTGCATGTCTAAATTTTTTTTCTTGTTGCATGTCTAAAATTTTTTTCGGGGACTCTTTGTCCTGAATAGGCCAGATAATGTCCGGAATAGGTCAAATAAGGCAGAAGAAGTTTTGTTGCATATCTAAGAATTTGAAAGAATTCCTATTTGGGTAGAGAAACGTCCCATTTAGGTACAAAGAGTCCCCGAAAAAACTTTTAGATATGCAACAAAACCTTTTTCCTTATTTGGGCTAGTTATAATATGATATGATTTTAGAGAAGGTTCCCATAAAATTCGGACACTGGAAACGATAGTACATTTCGATTACTGAGCACGCTAAACTAGGGAACTGCGATGGCTCTACCACCAAAGAAAATCGCCCCAAGCAAAGAGGCTAGGCTTCTTTCAGTCTAGAACTTCCTCCTTGAATGAAGAGGGCTTAGAAAGCTCTGGAAACACCAACTGTTGCATCGGCGGGATGCCGAGCGACTGATTAAATGGTCTCAAACGACTACACCTGTCTTATGCAACTATTTCCTTGTCATTGAGGATCAAATCAATTACAAAAGTCGGGGCATAATAGCATAGTGGCCACTTGGTAAACGTTGGGTCATTACTCGGTAATTACTGGGCTCAATATTGAAATTCAATGAGAATTCAACATAAATTCCAATCGCGAATCTATAGGTCTTTTCGAATTACTAATTCAAGTTGAAGTCCAATGATCAAAATATCGAGGTCGATAAGTAAACCATAGAAGCTCAACGCCAAAAATCAAGGGACTAACTGCAAAGACAGTACCTAATTAGGACACAGAAAGAGAACCCCCTTTTCCTCTTTCCCCCCTTCTCGGCCACCCTCATTATATCCCTCCATTTCAAAAATTCGCTCTCCGCTACCAAAGTCAATCTTGAACTTTCGAGACTCGGTTTCCAACTCCTTTCTCCTTCCAATCCCATGTCTTCACTCCACCCCTCTCCCCACCTTTCTTAGAGCCCTCGCATCTTCTATTGAGGCTCAAAAACGGCCCTAGTCTAGTCACGAAATTGCTAAGTTCTTGTCCACCGGTACAGATTGCTATCTCGATACTTGAACTTGATATGAATGACCCATTGCAGTGAGTGGCAATGTAGCATACATATCCACTGATGGTCCTAAGAATCTCCAGATCCCCAAAGTCAGACTCAGAATTCAAATCTACCAAGAAATGAACTGGTAACAAGAGAGACGAAATGAAATAATGAAAAGGTTAAAAAAAAAGTGAAAAGAAAGATCTCTCCAATATATCGAAGTTGCCGAATGACTACAGACCCGCTTAGTAATCTACACTCGGCTGCATGACAAGGCGCCGTTTGCTCATAGCCTCGTCCCCCTCGCCTAAAAATAATTATTTATCGACTCAGAACAACCATCCAGCACTTCCACCACTACACGCCAACATCATCTCTCCAGAGAGTTTCTCAATGTTACGTCAACACCGGTAGCATAATCTAAGGCTTTCAATCCGTATAAGCATAATTCATCATGTCTTCACGAGCAGCCACCGGCGCTGGCGCGACCGAGGATAAAACCACAGCCTTGAAAAAACTCCTCTATGACGAATGTATCCAATCTTTCGACGAGAATCCTACGTTTTTCCAAGACGATCTGCTTGAACTCAGTATTCTTCCAAACGATGATGTATCTATACTGCTGGCTGTCACCCAGGGTCTCACGGATGAGAAGTTGTTCAAGGTGGTTCAGGATCCGCAGAGGGGAATTGGATGGAAATTACGTACTCAAGATGAAGCCAAGAAGTAGAACCCCCCNNNCCCCTTCTGCGCTGGATTATGCGATTAATTTAGTCAGAGCTAATACTCTATGATAACTGATAAACAATGCTAATCAATTCACGAACAACAGATACCGCAGTCTTTCCTCCGAACAAGAAATCGTCTACGCGCTCATTGATGAAGCCGGCGACGAAGGAATATGGTCCAGAACCATCAAGTCGAGATCTAACCTCCACGATGCTGTCTTCCGCTCCGCGCTCAAGCACCTCGAAACGAAACACATGATTTCAGAAATGAAATCCGTGGAGTGGGGAAATAAGAAAATGTACATAAAAGCCAGCCTGCAACCTTCCGATCGCGCAAGTGGTGGAGCATGGTATACCGACAATGAACTGGACGAGGAGTTTATTACGCAACTCATGCACATCTTATACGATCAGATCCATCGAAAATCCTTCTACAAATCTAGTTCAGCGAGTTTGAGAAAGCCGAAGAAGCTTATGGGAAAGAAGATGTCTGCGGATGAGGCTAAAGCGTTGAGAGATAAAAGTCTAGGCTCCCGAGTCAAAATCGAAGATGCTACCGAAGACGATGCTCTGGAGGGTGCTAGAAGACATTATGATGCCCTATTACCTATGCCACCCGGCTACCAGGGATATCCGACTCTCAATGAACTCACATCCTTCATCGAGAACTCAGGAGCTACAGCCACGACATTGACTGCTCAAGATATTCAACAATTGCTGGAAATATTGATATTTGATAATAAGATTGAAAAGGTTCTTGCGGGTCCGGAGGGAGTTTGCTATAGGGCTGTGAGGAAAGGATTTAGGGAGGATCAGGAAGGCGGCCCGTCTAGTGCGTTGACGGATGTCCCATGTGGACATTGTCCAGTTGCTGATCTTTGTGAGGAGGGTGGACCTGTAGGGCCAAGTACTTGCGAGTATTTTCAAACGTGGTTAAACATTTAAGGTGAAGACGCGTATTCGGGATAGAATTATTACATATATAGCATAGCGACGGCCGGCTTTGGAGTTAAGGAAAGATACCACAGATGGGACATAAAAGTTTCACGCATCAAGTCACATTGACAGACATCACACTCAATAGACACAATAATTTAGTAAAATCCATTGCATTACTTTTCGTCACTTGTCCGCCAAAAAGCTAATCATGAAGAAGATTTGCCGACCGATTTTGTGTTCAAGGACCCCCTTCCACCGATACTCTCTAGTCGATGCATTTATAGCTGACCAGACTTGACAATGGTTGGCTTCTTGGTATATTGAACCTTACCACTGCCTGATCCGGTAGCCTCAAGAGCCTTGACGATGTTCATGGATTCATCATCGACTTCACCGAAGACGACGTGCTTACCATCGAGCCAGCTGGTGACGACGGTGGTGATGAAAAATTGGGAGCCGTTGCTACAAAGTTGTTAATTATTTGAACCATTATAAGGAGGCTTGAAGGATGTTAAACTTACGTGTTTGGACCAGCGTTGGCCATGGAGAGGAGACCTGGGCGGGTGTGCTTTCGCTCGAAGTTCTCATCGGCGAACTTCTCACCGTAGATTGACTTTCCACCGGTACCCTGTATAGTTCTTAGCTTCGCGAGTCTTGTGTTATATAAATCGAATTTTGTAACGTACGTTGCCACGGGTGAAGTCACCTCCTTGGAGCATGAATTGAGGGATGATACGGTGGAAAGAAGAACCCTCATATCCGAAACCCTTCTCACCAGTGCAGAGAGCACGGAAGTTCTCGGCGGTCTTTGGGACTACATCATCGTAGAGGGTGAACTTGATTCTTCCGGCTTGCTCTATTATAGTAAAAGAGATGTTAGCTTCGGAAACTAAGGGAGGGGTTGGAAGGTGGGGCTGAGATGACGACAATCAAAATGAACAAGAGACGTGTTGTTGAAGCTCAAGAAAAGCTCAATCGGGGCCACAACCATCGCGCATTCCCATATATTGATGGAAAATGATTGATATTGTCATAAAATTGATGTGGAATGGATGAATGAGATGATGATGATTATATCACTTACCCTGGATGTTGGTGGTTGGCTTTCCGGAAGCGTCAAGGACTGGACCCTCCCAGGTAACATCGAAGAAACTATTGGCATGTGAGCTTCAATGGAATTAGATTGATAGAGAATTATTGTTACAACTTACGTTGTAATGGCCATTTTTGATTTAGAAGCGTGAAATTGTCTTGAAGAGATGGATTTGAAAGAGTTGTTGATGAAGGTGTTGCGAAGGAGGGGCAGCGAAGTGCTTTTCAACGCAGAAGCAGTGCGGGGCACGAATAGCATTTTTAGCGAAGTGGTGAGTAGCTTCCTGATTGGTTAATTAGTTTTCTGGTGGGGCAGTGTAAAAAGTGAATATGAGGCGTTTTGAATTTGTGGAAGGGGGAAGGGGGAATGAATGAATGGGTGGAAAAATGGTAGATGGGTGGGTGGGTGAGTGGGTGAGTGGGTGAGTGGGTGGGTGGTGGTTACTACTAGGTAGGTAGGTAGGTGAGATGTGAGCTGCGTACTAATAATAATAATACTAGAAAAAAACAAGGTGAATTGGTTTCAAGGATATTTTTCGGGGTTTAGGGGAGAGAATGTATTGGTTAGATTGAGTAAAAGGAAAGAGAAGGAATCGATCGGAAGGAGG
>NGKG01000001.1:1429499-1473445 GCA_002162505.1 Myriosclerotinia scirpicola
AGAAACAAGTAATGCAGGTGGGGTGGGTGAGCTCAGAGGGAGGTAGGGGTAGGAGGAGTATGAAGGATATGATAGACAATTCTGATACATACGGTACCTAGGTATTATTAGATAGATGAAGTAATAAGTAGGTAAGTAGAGGTAGAAAGCAACAACAGAGAGACAGACTTTGTAATAAGACTTGGTTCCCTTGATGAAGACCTCGGAATATCTTTGCTGTATTGTTTTCTTTCTTTCTACCTACCAACCTACTCACTCACTCACTCACCCACCTGGTACCGGTCAAAGGGGTAATCATCGAGGTCAATTTTGGTCCCATTTAAAGTATCGCCAGGTACATTCAAGATATCCCGGGATATACCATAACTTTGACTAAAAGGTAACCTCTCATAGCCTCTTCTCAGATGCATCATATCATCATATCATCATCAAATCCATATACAAATCAACATTTTGCAGCTGCTGGATAGCGATGATCTGAACTTGCTCAGTCTAGCACTGAAGTGATCATTTTGAGATATACCTATACGGGAAATCCAATCAGGAGATGCCGCGCATTTGGTTGAGATGACATGACGCCTTCATGTATGCCTTTCTCGGGTGGAAGGAGGCAAAAACCGCAGCACACCTCCATTAGGACTCAAGAGGGAGGCGACAAGCAGGTTGATTTGAAAGCTCAAAGGGCCAGATGCTCCAATTGTCCAAGAACTTGAAACGGAATACGAAAAACATGATCAGACCTGCAGGTCTTTTTCATGCAGGTTGGGGTTAAACGCAACAACGTACCTGTTTATGGTTTGGTGAAGGATGGCTTTTACCAAGGAGACACGGTAAGATGGTTGATGGAATGGAAGATCGATCGAGTAGAAAAGAGAAGGTTGATTGGCGAATACTACACTGATTGTAATTGTACAATAATGTTGCAGTTGAAGTAAGAAAGTAAATGAACCTCTGGAGATATTTCAATTTCTCTTTTTTTTCTTCCTAACGATTTCATTTCATTTCTCTGATATGATTGATAGAGACAGGGGTTCTTCACCGCTTAATTGCTCTTGGGTTTTTGCCAAAGCAACCATGATACCCGCTCTACCTAGGTAGGTAGGTAAGCCGTTCAGACACTCTACCCATACATTGAGAGATCCTAAATTGCAATGAACATGTGAGGAATACCATGAGAACATCTGATATCCCTTATCTGAAAACTGACCATTGCCTCTTTAACGGAACTTTTATTAGATATCTTCTCTTCTTAAGAATTCAAAAGGTAGGTAGGATTCTAATGAAGAGAAATATCACGTGATATATACTTATAGTGCTCAATTAGTGTGCGATCGGCCGTTCTTTGGACACCTGCATCTCCATACAGTATCCAAATAATTTCCCCCGCGTCGATAACTCCATATCATCTATCTCTTCTATCAAATAACTGTCGCCATGGATCTTGCCAGTTTGAAGGAGGCTGCGTCCAATTTGACTCTGTATGATTTGAAGGCCGGTGTGCGAAAGGTACAAAATGGTAAGGGCTCAATATTAACAGCTGGCCGATTTGATTATGTACTGATAACTGTATAGCTGTTATGAATTACACTGAGATGGAGGCCAAAGTTAGAGAGGCTACGAATAATGAGCCATGGGGTGCTAGTTCCTCATGTTAGTCGTCAGGATCTGTTATACTTAATATCCAGACTGTCAATTCTAATGCGTTATTACAGTGATGCAGGAGATTGCCAATGGCACATACAACTAGTAAGTTATCATGGTCGAATGCCAAAGTTGCATGCTAATTCCGCCCAGTCAACTCCTTAACGAAATTATGCCTATGATTTATAAGAGATTCACGGAGAAAGCTGCTGAGGAATGGAGACAAATATACAAAGGATTACAACTACTCGAGTTTTTGATTAAGAATGGCTCCGAGCGTGTCATTGATGATGCGCGATCTCATTTGACACTCCTCAAGATGCTACGCCAATTCCATTTCATCGATCAGAACGGCAAAGACCAAGGTGTCAATGTTCGAAACAGAGCCAAGGAACTGGCTGAACTTCTGAGCGATGTCGACCGGATCCGAGCGGAACGAAAGAAGGCACGAGCTACTCGAAATAAATATACTGGTGTTGAAGGTGGAGCAGGATTGGGCGGTGGTATGTCAAGTTCCAGTAGATATGGAGGATTCGGGAGCGAGGACCAAGGTGGTTATGGCGGATACAGTGGAGGTGTATATGGAGATGGTGGTGGATTTGGGGGCCAGACTAGTGACTTTCAAGATTCTGGTGATCAAGGAGATTTCGGTGGAAGCAGTAGCCGCAGAGATAAATTTGAGGAGTATGATGAATATGACGAGGGCGCAGCTCCTTCAGCATCGCGAAGACAGGCCGAAAGCTCCTCAGCAGCATCCAATCGCAAAAGGGCTGGAACCGAGCGATCGACGAAAAAAGCCGAACCCCCAAAGAAGAAGGAGCCAGAAGTCGACTTATTTTCTTTCGATGACCCCATACCCGTTTCTGCGCCGGCAGTAGGGCCAGCAGCATCGAATACTCTGGCCGATGATGACGATTTCGATGATTTCCAGTCCGCAACTCCCGCGCAACCAGCTGCCCCGGCAGCATTCTCCCCAATCTCTCAACCTACCGCCACTACGACTGCCAATACACAATACGCTGCTCCCCAGCCAGTCTCGGCACCAAAAGCAGCAAACTTAAGTGATCTGGTTGGTTTTTCATCGATCTCACCAGCTACTAGCACCAATAACACCCCAGCCAATTATTCCGCGTTTTCTCCACCTACAATGGCGCAACAAGCACGCCCAATTCAAACAGGCTATCAAAGTACACAACCAAATTATTTTACATCAGTCCAAGCCCCCAGCACCCAAGCAAATCCAGTTTCGGCAACATCTTCCGCCAAGTCACCCACAGCTGCCAAGTCATCTGGAGGAGATGCTTTTGGCTCATTGTGGTCTACCGCAAGTGCTGGTATCAAGAAGACCAGCACTCCCACAACTTCAGGTCCAGCTTTGGGTCAATTGGCCAAAGAAAAGGCGAGTGCAGGCATCTGGGGAGCTCCATCAGCAGGATCTGCACCTTCACAAACCTCCCAACAAAAGCTAGGAAACGGATTAGATGACCTTCTGGGTTGAATGTATTTTGTGTTGGGATGAACAGGTATTTGCAGATGAGCACATATGGTTAGTAGGTATGCGGATGGGCGTTCTTAGATACTCAGGCGCATAAAATTTAATCAGATTTAAATTCATTATTCTCGGGCACCAGATGGATCAAATTAATTCCAATTTGTTTGAGTCTGTCACGATAGTTTTGCTGGTCATACAAGTGTATACCAGTATGAAATCGTAACTCTAGGCAAAAAAATCGCATTCATTTAGTTGACTTCAACGCCGCGTATCTATTTGGAATAAGATTAGAGGTCAAAAGAGCCTGATCTTCCCATTTGTCATCGGAGAATTATTTTCTAGCTGAAGATTAAGGAGGATCAAATGCCTGCATGCATCTGTGCTCGTTTTTGAGCTTACGGGAGATTAGCACTTTGGACCCCAAGTGGACTTCGGGATCCCTTCCCAATATTCAACGATACTTCCATTTCGAGGATGTATTATCTACCTAGGTAGCGGGAAATGTTTTTTTTTAGCTTTGTAATTTGCCCCGAGGCAATATCAGGAAATATTTCGAGTAAAACATTTACCCTTGGAATCAATTCGTACCCCCACAGTCAGCATTTGTCGATGCACTTGTCAACATACTCACCATTTTCACTTAACTGCCCCCTATTGATCTTACAGTACTCTACTCAGCAGTGCATCAGTTTCAGGTGAAAGAAAATCCGATTGGCATTCCTGGCGTTCAACAACCACGGGTATCAGTTTGAAAGCACTCACCTGTGCTCATTAGAAAGTTGAGTCGATACGCATATGGGGGTGACCACGTTACAATTGATATTAGTAGGGTGTGATAAGTCTTGTCCGATATAATACTACACTACGACATCGTTTTTCTCTTTTTTGATATCTACATTATACCCGATAATGCAAGAAGAAAGGGTGGAAATGTATTTTGAGGATGAGCAAAAGCCTTTGCCAGTCAACACACTGTTTCAAAAATATGTCGATGAGCTTCAATCAACCGGAAGTTGTTACTTAGGGGCGAATGTCGAAGACCTGATGAAAGAGATTGAACTGCTTGAAAATTGTTATCCATCTAACAAAAACTCCCAATGCTTCAGTCGCAAAATCTCTCCTCTAATAGACTTCCTTACCATTTGCGGACCAGCTGTGGATATGATGATTCAATCCTACCCGGCTCCATCTGCTCTAATATGGAGCGCAACAAAAGCCTTGTTGGAGGTAAGCATATCTTTTGGATTATTGAGAGCCCACGCTGAATGATAAACAGATTGGACGTACCTCAGTTCGTTACTATCAATTGATTTCGAGGATCCTATTAAGAACAGCCAATATCCTAAACATCTCAGTCAATTACGAAGGCATAATCGGGAACGAGCCACGAGTATCTAACGCTCTTGCGGACGTATATTTCGAGATCCTTGTCTTCCTGGGAAGCGTTCGCGCGGCTTTTTCCAGAGCCAGTAGGTCCTCTAGCCCAAATACCTACAAACACATTATCTGACCAGTTTAAGCTTTCAAGCTTGAACGCACAGTTTTAAAATCTCTCGATGCAGAACTTACTAATCACATCCAACGGATTTCCAAGGCCACTAAGATATTATCCCATGAAGCCACGCTTGCATATGAACAGTATACAGAACTTTATACCGTGAAGCAACCTCAGGCGAGCGAAAATGGCGTCGTAGGAATTTCATCTTCTCCAGAAAGCAAGGGTCCGTAGATTCCACTTGATTATTTATGCCAACCACCGAAGCTAACGTTGATGAATAATCTAGATGCAGACTTGAGGACACAAGTAATGACTTGGTTGTTTCCAGGCGAATACTACGAGAGCTTGCATCAAGCTTGCGCCAAAAGATCGGCAAATACAGGTCAATGGCTCTTAAATGACACAAGCTTTCAAAATTGGCTAAACGGGGTGTCGGACAAAGTACTTTGGTGCTATGGATCTCCCGGATGCGGAAAGACCATTCTTAGTGCCACCGTTATTCAGTATTTACAAGAGTATTATGGATCTACTCCTACAGTATACTTTCACTGTAGCTCAACAGACAAGTTCAAACAATCCCGGGAGTCCATATATATCAATCTTTTAGGTCAAATTACAGCACAAGCGACTAATATTCCACATGCATTAATATCTGCATATCTCTTCGCCGAACGATATGGACGATGTCGCATCTCCGTTACCGACAGGATACCAGAATTGCTTTTAGAAGTCCTCCGTGAATTACCAGCGTTGAATATCATTCTAGATGGCATTGACGAATGTGAATCTGAAGACATGCTGAGTATATTGCGCTTACTGAACGGAAGTTCTCGAGATCGCAATTCTATACGCTTGCTATTATTTTCACGAGATATCCTGCCAATACGCAAAGAACTGGGCATGCTGCCATCTATACACATTGACACATATTATGTTCAGTCGGATATTCAGCAGTATCTAAGAGAGGCCATTGAGACCCTGCCTTGTACAGAATCTCACTTGAAGGAGTATGTTTATACTATATTATCGCAAAAAGCAGCGGGTATGTTTTTGTTCGCAAGACTTGGAATAGAAACACTGCAAGCAACATTCAGTACCCAGGATATGCTAGCTTCATTGGATTGGCTCCCAACGGGACTTTACAACGTATATGGACAGATTTTGGAACGTTTAGCATCAAAACCACTCACAAGCCAGGCTTTGGCACGTCGGATATTTCATTGGGTGTGTAGAGCTTCTAGACCACTCAACTGGTTTGAATTACAGTGCGCATTATCTTGGGATGAGGAAAGGATGATTTTTGACGGCAATGCGGCGCCATCTAAAGACTCAGTGCTAGAAGTTTGTTGTCCTTTGGTCGAGTACCGATCTGAATTGGACACATTCCATCTTGCCCATTTGTCAGTTTATGAATTCCTACATGATCAGTCAAACTTTGTTTTGCTATCATCTCAAGCGGCTGGCTTTCTTCTCGAAGAGAAATCCTCGCACCTTGAGCTAGCGCAAGCAGCTTTAACATACTTGAGTAAATCAGGGATTGCCGAATCGATCAATTTGAACTCAGAACAATACCCTTTAGCAAAATACGCCACCGAAAATTGGTGCTACCATCTATCATTATCTACCTACGACGTCAAGCTACATCGTCAATACGAAAAGTTTGTGGCATCGGAAACCCGTCGATCAGCTTGGATCACAAGATCCTTGCTATCAGAAAATCTACCGTTTCCCATGCATCGAATTGCCAAACTTCAAAGACTAGTTCAAGCCTGGACAAACCAATCTGGCACCCCTGGAAAACAAACAGCGGAAGACTTGATGGATATACAAAAGGCTTTGTTTAGACTAGACGACTTTATACAATCCCAGCGGCGCGGAGGCCCGGGAAACATTAACATCATCTCTAACTTTGAAAGATCAATGATTATTCGAGATTTGGCTAGGCTTTATACTATGAGTGGTCAAATAAATATGGGAGTACGTGTTTTCGAAGAAGAGATCACGAAGACTGGAGGTACCAATTCGGGAAAAGTTTCAAAAGCGTGGTTATTGAATAGTCTTGGAATTCTCTACGATCAGCAAGGCCGCTTCCGTCTCGCAGAAGCTATACAGCGCCAAGCACTAGCCGTTCAACTTCGGTTCGTCTCACTCCTCCTCTTTCAACCAAGAAACCACACTAATGCATCCCACAGTTTCCTCCCCCACGACCATCTCGACATAATCATCACCATCAACGAACTAGGGCGCGTATGCCGCCACCTCCAAAAATACCCCGAAGCAGAGTCCCTCCACCACCGCGCCCTCCGTACACTAGAACCGCTCTTCCCACCCACAGACCACCACATAATCTGGACCCAAAACGCGCTCGCACGCTGCTATCGCTCACCCTTCCGCCACCCCCCTCTCCCCCACGAAGCCCTCGCCCTACACACCCGCGCCTACACATCCATGGTCCAAACCCTCGGACCCCTCCATCCACATGCCATCTGGACACTCTCGGATACCGCGCGCTGCCTAGCGCAGCTGGGACGACTCGATGAAGCATTCGAAGTGCGGCAACGGGTTTTGGATCAGAGGATTCAGGTGCATGGGAATCAACATGCGGATACCTTGTGGGCGATGAATTCGCTGGCCTTGTGTTTTGAGGGGAGGGGCAATATGGTCGAGGCGGTGAGGTGGCATACGGAGGCTTATGAGGGACAGGTGAAACTTTTGGGGGATCAACATTCGCATGCGAAATGGAGCTTGCAGGCGTTGGTTCGGACGGGGTTTTTGTGTTAGGGGTTTATCTTTTGTATTATTTTGTGGAGCTATTTAGGCTTGGAGACTACCTCTTCTTATCTCTCCCTTTTCGACTTTTTTATAGGTAATTTTCACGTGGGTATTAGGTTAAGAGGAACGTTCATGACGGCTTTGATGAATTTCATTCTTTCATGTACCCATAGATATCACAATCTTTGATAAATATGGAGTTTCTAAACAGCTATTAATGGGCTAAAAGTTGGGCGTTTACTTTTACCTCTGAATTTTTCTTCTATACAAGCAACGTTTCAAAATTTCATATTACATATCATCATTGTTATTTTCGACCAAATTTCTGAGTTCAAGTGCTCAATTGTTTAGGCTAAAATATACAGAGTGCTAATACAATCGATGAAACAATCAATCATCCGCACGCGGCAAAACAGCATTTCTTACCCTCCCCTTTAATCCAATCTATGTATCCGACGGTACTAGTTTTTATTGGGGGCCCTACTCTCCATTAATGGATCCTTCAGAACATTCTTATGATAAGATTGCCTTTAATCGTATGATATTACTTTGCTTTAATTACAAAATTTGATCTGATTTCGACCAGTCAACTCTCCCCCAACTCTCCCCCTTCAAATTCCCACCCCAAATACAAAATAGGCATCTATAGTCCGGGCCGATAATTGAACGACCCCCACCCCTACTTCGTATTTCCAGGCGAATTTCCCGTCGTATTTCCGCTGACTGTACAATTTCAAGGTTGTATGACGACCAGGGGTATTCTCATCCACCACCGCAACGGCCCCCAACTAAACACGGGAACCAAGCATGGGACAATCTCACATACATCGCCAACTCCGATCCACCATGATCCATCATGGTTTTAACGCCCATGTGCATGCTTACTTCATTTTCGTCGATGTGGTTCATTTTCTTACTGAGATTACGGTCGTATTATTAGAATCAGGGAGACTTTGTACGTCTGTTTCGCATCTATTCGAATATACATGTACTACTCCACTACAAACGGGGTTATGACGGTTAGGGTATACCAAGTGAGATTTATGCAAGCGTGTGCTTTTTGATTTGGGATTGTTGTAGATGGGTGCGGTGATGTGTGATGTGCTTAGATTTTGATCGTCGGCGAAAGTCGTGGGTGAAGCTGCTCGTAAAATATCAGTAGAGAGCTTAGCTAGCTTGCTGATTTACCCCATCTCATCTAATTGGACTCACTTTGGCCGGCCTGATTAGAAAGAAATATTATAGCTAGTATTTAAATAGTAGTGGGAAGTATATCCTGTTTGCATAGGGTATGAATTAGTATCTATAAATGGTTGATACGGAATGCTAAACGCAAAGTCATGTGGAGCAAAGGAGCTGTATTGAAACTTGGTTAAGAAAATGGACAGTGCTAACATAGAGGCAAGTCCAACACACGAGCTTGGTCTTTCCAACAGACCGGCCAGAAATAGAGACAATGTAAATTTTAGAAGTAAGAATGTGTAAAATTTGTCGCTTTGAAACCGAGTAGAGCCATCCTTGAGACGACGAGCTCGTACGGTGTATAATTCAGGAAACTATGGAAGATGCCGTCGATTCCTCAAGGTAAAAATGAGTACTACCATCGCGTGAGACAATTTGCTTCCTTGGGCGAAAGTTCTTAATATGAATGTAGTATGTACAGCCCTATGAACTAAAGCATGCAGATACTTATTACTGTAGAACACTTGAAACGGCCGCTTCCAAGCTTGACACCGGCAACGGGAG
This sequence comes from Myriosclerotinia scirpicola, assembly GCA_002162505.1. Classification (NCBI taxonomy): domain Eukaryota; kingdom Fungi; phylum Ascomycota; class Leotiomycetes; order Helotiales; family Sclerotiniaceae; genus Myriosclerotinia; species Myriosclerotinia scirpicola. The sequence goes on from NGKG01000001.1 coordinate 1,438,649, forward strand.
TATAGGAAGATAGGGCTGCGATAAACATCTCCAAGTAGCTCCTTGTAATTATGGTAGTTCTACCATCCTTGCAATAACGTGGCAACGATATCTAAGTGAGGAAAGGTAAGATTTGTAACAGTCAGATTAAGGTATTTTAAACCCTTCGCTGTCACTTGAAGTAAGAATGGCGAGCAAGTTTCATCTTTAGTGGAGGGGGTAAATTAAGCGCTGATACATCCCATCAGAATCTTTGGTGCCTGTAAGTTTGGAACCTGCATAGGGAAATTTGATAATTCCTCATTGTGATTCCATATCAGCTTAACCCCTGGCAAGCACCACGTGGGAAACCTTGGGTAACAATGACAATCTGGCGTGTGGACCATGGTCTTATATATAATATGGTGGCTTAGGTGCTGACATCGGAAGGAATCGATGAAAAGTGTACGTTCCGTTTCTGGAGTCTCACTTACAGGGACCAAACCAAGCCAAAATAATTTCAAAAAATGCATATTCGCAACCCGAAACACTTTGATTCAACTGAAATCAACATCATAACTCTTCAGCACCCAAGAAACCTGTTTCTTATTGGTTTTTGAAAAGTCATCTGAACGATGGGTCGCACTGGCTACCGCGTGGAGGGACTACCCCGCGATACAACGCTCGAAAACGTCCATAATTATCTACAATTTGATCCAGAAGCGAAGATGCAATTGGTTGCTAGGTCTGTAGCACCACTCATCGACGGCGCGCCAAACGAATTGAAAGTGGCTACAGTAGACTTTCTACCACCTGCTGGTTGGCAACCGTCGGTCCCACTACCGGCTCTGAAAGGCCATGGCGGAGATAGAGTTGTTGTTGACCAAACATTCTATGGCTTTACTCCTTTGAATGAACCGAAGGAGCCAGTGGCCCTAGAGTAAGCTTCTCCGCTTTCATGTTTAATCTTGCTAATGGACGGTAATAGTATTATCGCCGTCACGGGACTTGCTGGGAACGCTTTCGGTTCATGGGCATCGGAACCAACGCATATGTGGCTACGAGACAAACTAGCAGTAGACTTCCCAAATGCAAGAGTCATGAGCTATGGATTTGATTCACATTTGAAAGGCAGTCAATCAGAGGCAGTCATCTCAGTATTCAGTTCTCGCTTTCGTAGCGATGTGGAAGAGATCCGCAGACATGCAACGGTAAGATAGGCACCAATTCTTGCAAGTTGGTTGCTGAGTATGACAGGACCGACCCCTAGTATTTATCGGACATAGCTTAGGAGGGTTGGTGATCAAAAAGGTATGCAAATATTCATCATGTGCAGTAATGTCGCTCACAAATCTACTCAGGCCATGTTAGGGCGATGGAAGATGATGCCGTTGATCCCTTTAATGATATTCATGGGCACACCTCATCGTGGATTAGATACTGAGGCTCTTCTTGAACTAGTCAAGCACGACGCGACTGCCCCATTGATCCGACAAATATCATTCCGGTCCCATGAGCTAAACGAATTGAATTCCGATTTCTGTCATTTCTTATCCACGGCACCAGATATCTCAATATTGTCAGTCTATGAAACCATTCGGACCAAAACTTTGCTTGAAGTAGGTAAGGACTCTTCACTTGGTTGACAAGGACTCATTTATACATTAGATGACCGATGGAACATGGGCAAGACAAGGACCGGAAAAGATGATGGTACCTCCCGGTGAGTACAATTAATGAATTTCACAACGCTCATAGAGTCTCAATCCACATGTTTCGATAACGCTAACACATGTATAGACTCGGCAGTTCTTGGTGTTGGTTCAAGGGAGGTAGAAGTTCCATGCATCGCGGATCACTCTCGGCTGGCGAAATTCCCTGCTACAAGCCAGGGTACTGCGTATCCGCAAGTTCAAGGCGCAATCATGAAATCAATACGGACCACACCTCTGGGACATGAGGAACTAATAGATGCGATACGGCTCCAATCCTTAAATAGAGTTGAAACACTTGTCAAATCTGGGGATTTCAATCTCGATCGGTTGGCTCAAAATGGCGACACTGCTCTAGTACTTGCAGCTAAATGGGGTTCCAAGGCTGCTGTAAAGTGTTTGCTAGCATACGGCGCCAAGCCAAACCATACCGATGAAGTGGGGTGCACACCCCTTTTTGCAGCCGCTGGCCAATACGAAGCATCGCTTGAGGTTGTGAAGTTGTTGATTGAAAATGGAGCTGACATCAATATGGTTTCGGGCGATTTGAAATGCACACCATTGCATGGAGCTTCTCAGATACCTCTAAACTCCCATATTGTCCAATGCCTATTGAGTCATGGAGCAGCAACGGAGGTTCAGAATACACATGGACTAACTCCACTTTATATCGCCTCTAGGCAGAATTGTGTATTTTCAGTAAAGCTATTATTGCAGTATGGAGCACTTGTCGACTCATGTAACTGGGATATAAAAGACAGGAAATATGGAGAAACTCCATTGATAGCGACAGCCTATTTCGACAAAGGGATCGCCCACAACACACATGTAATAGAACTACTGGTTCAGGCTGGCGCCGATATCAATTTTCGAGCTGGAAACTCAAAACACACAGCTTTGATGATCGCATGTTTGAAGGGTTATGACAGGGGGGTAAGATGCTTACTCGAACAGGGTGCTGATGAAGGCACGAGAGATGCGAATGGCAACATTGCGTTGATGTATGCCGCAAGGGTAGGAAATGTGCACACAATCATGACACTGGCAGAATATGGTAGCTCCAGTATTGATGCGCAGTCGGCACAGAGAAGGGTTCTAGATTGGGCCATCTACTTCGGGAAGGTTGAAATAGTTAAGTATCTCGTAACCTTGGACCCTGGCTACCAGCAAATAGGTGCCGATGAGCGATTCGCAAGCAACATAGATGAACATACTAGGAAGGAGATCGAGGAATATCTACCGAAGAACAGTAATAATGGTATGCCTATCAAAGGGTTGAGTTTTTGGGATCGATGTAAATGGAAAAAGAAACCAGATCATATACACTAGGTGTAGCAACGAAGAACAACACTCAAGTAGCCATTGCCAATTCTCAATAATAGATAAAACTGCCATGATCTTCCGTAATCTCGTCAGTAAATTTGAGACTGAGATGTGTGAAAAATGCCGGTGTGACATTGATGCTGAGAAGTGTTGTTTTAGGTTGAAGTCTCCTTTGCGGGTAATGTGTCCGTCCGCATCTCTCAAAAGGTAGCACGTGGTTGTTTATTAGTGCAGTTATAGTTCTCTTCGTCTCCCGTAACTGATGACCGTCCTACCTTGACCTCATTTGGGGGCTGATGTATAAATATCACCCAGTTCCCCTTTCGTAACCATGCATTCCCTCACTCCCTGGTACTATTCTAAGAATATGAGGTAGCCGCAATCCTTCTACCCATCAAAAGCAACCGCCGAATCCTTTGACATGCGTACACAGCATATGTGTCTGACCCTGATACGAATGCTTGCGAGCCCTTTAAGCTCATTGGACGAGTAAATGGTACTTGGTACCCTCCATGCCTCTTCTATTATATCCTCGAGTGCCGGTTTTGGATGCTCTTGGCTAGTAATCCTAAGCGAGTCTAAGTTCCTTCATCCAGTAAGATGGAATTCGCCAGCCTCCGCCACTCTCCATCTGGTGTATGAATCTTTCTCATTTTATAGAAATCTATTTCTGGAACATGGTCTCTTTGTGAAATATCTTAATACTCAACCTTATGACACAAATTATTTCTCATTTGAACTGATGGAAGTTTACCTGTTCATGCGCGTATTATTACTCGTGAAAACTTCGCAGATTGCACATCCTATATACCTTCGTGGTTAGCGACTCGGAGAGCCGTGTTTTCGAGGATATTGTAGAGCCAATGAGCATAGAAGAAGACTTGGAGATTGGGAAAAATTTGGAATGCACTGTCAGAGAGACTCTGGTACACAAGAATGAGAACAGGCAAGGGGGGAGTGGGATGAACGCTCTCGAGATGCTGCGTCGTGCGCAGAATGTTATTCCACCAGGGTTAGATCCCGTTAAGAATATGTGCCAAAGATGGTATCATTCATCGATTTTGAAGAACGAGATCCTGTATATTTATGGAGGTTACGAAACTTTTGTTGACTTCAACAAACATGGTAACACAACTGGGTCTGGGCCTATTACTATTGGTACAAGTAAGTCAGTTACCTCCAATTCAAGATTGAGCTAATTAATGTTGTAGACAATTATATGATAAGTGTTAGAATGGACCAGTCCTGGGACTGGACAAAAAATTCTTCAACTCGGCCACTGGTATCGGAACAGGTCATCCTCTCGGATTCGGATTCAAACGCCTTCTCCTCTGTAGTACTCAACGGTGCTCTTTTCTCAGGATCTCCCCATGAAAACCAGATATATCTTTATGGCGGAACTGAGCAAAGCATGAATACAAGCTTTTATGGATATACTGAACCTACATCACCACATCAAACCTTTTTGTCGTACGACGTAAAGCAGAATCAATGGGCCTCGATAAATGTGACATCTACTATACTGGAGAAGCCCAGTTCCGGGGCAAGTGCTAATGTTCCGGATCAAGGACTTGGGTTTTACTTCAATGGCCAGATAAATGATGGATCAAGCACAGACACAACCTGGATCCCTGAGGGAAGCTCGGTGTCTTTGGATGGTATGGTTATGTTAAACATGACTGACAACACGACGAGGAATATTACTACTGCTACCATCGATACATACTCAAGAACGGGGAGTATTTTACAGTATATTCCTGAAATAGGAGGCAAAGGCATATTAATACAATTCGGTGGCATGTATCGCCAAGCTGGTAATCTAACAGCTGAACTTGGCACTCTGGTGAGTTACAACAAGTACTTGGCAGCATCAAGCTTTTATCTAATTGGATCTTCATTAGGCCCCAATGAATCAAATCAATGTCTTCGATATCGACAGCGTGTATAATGGTGGAAATGGGTCTTGGTACACACAACAGGCGTCGGGCGATTTTCCTCCGCCAAGAATAGAATCATGTTCCATCGTCGCCACTGCTCCTGACAATTCGAGTTACAATATTTATCTTTATGGTGGACAAAACGGAGACTCGGTATCATTCGACGATGTATACGTGCTTTCATTACCTTCATTTACATGGATCAAAGTCTACGAGGCTTCTGCTATAACCGGCATTAGCCCTCGCTTTGGACACACCTGCCATCTGGTTGGGAATCGACAGATGTTAACAGTTGGTGGAGCCCAAAAAAAGTATTCATCTTATTGTGACTGGGAAAGCTCGGGGGTGGCCATTTACGACTTGTATGCATTATCATGGGGGTCAGTTTTCGACCATGATGCTAACAGCTATCTCGTCCCCGGTAATATTACCGATGTTATCGGCGGAAAGTATGTATTCCTCAAAGCTTCAAGACTCCTATACTGATCAACAAACAGTTATAGTGGTTTTGCAACAACTAGGCGCCCATCGAACGATTTTGCGGATGCAAATGTCGCCTCGCTGTTTGGTCAGAAGCTGCTGACCAGTAATAACACCTCTAGCATTACCAACACCATGAATGGTACCACATCTAATTCTTCGGCCGCAGCCTCATCTACATCATTAAGTGGCCATGGTTCAAGTACTGGTGTAGTAGCCGGGGCTACCATTGGAGGAGTTGTTGCTGCTCTAATAATTGCATCTTTGTTATGGGTATGGCGCAGATCATCTATGGCTGGCCGCACGGAAAACAACGGAGAGTCAAGGACTGAATCGCGTCAATCTCTTATTATGGAGGACGAGAAAGCTGCCAATCGGCTCCGAGCAAATGTGATGAGTATAGCTTATGATCCCGGCAATCCTTGCCATGTACCAGGAATAAAAGCAACAAAGGAACAGGTTGAATCTTGATGTTCTCTGATGGAAGGAATGATTAGTATGTAAATATGTTTTTTAGGTTCACTTCGGTTTAAATATTTCAACGAATATCTAATTTATAGTTCTGCCACAAATTGGTTTACTCCTATTCACCTGGATAGTTAAGTGTTCTATGAGTAATAACACATCCTCATCACAACTTGTGTATTGTAAAATAATTTTACGATATATGGCAATTGCATTTGCTCAACCAATCGGTTTCTGTTTGATAGTCTCATTCGTACCCAAACGTCTCCAATTTCTAGCCAAAATACCTCTGCCCGACAACTGAGAATTTCGTGATGTCTATCTTTCATTTAGAATGGAGACTCGCCACAGGGATTGGATGAGACCAAAGAAGTGCATATTTGAAACCAATCAGCATCATAGAAAATATTCGACTTCAGAAACTACAGGATAGATTAAAATCTCAGAAAAGGGGTATGAATTTTCAACGCGTGTGATAAGATTCGGCGGCATACATAGTGGAGAGAGGTCTTTGTTAATGAGGCGTAGTTTGCCATTGAAATGCCAATCGCAAGCATAGACGAGCAATGTCCTTGTGTTTTTCAAGCAACAATAATCATCTCTGACGAATATTTTTTTTCAATTGAATGTTTCTAATTAGCCCCAATGATATTCCTTCAAAACATAACCTAGATTTTTAGCTCGTAACTTTAGCGAGAAGGAAAGGGGCTTGTGGTTATTGCACTCTCAAACCCGAATGTTTGTCGTAGAAGATGAGTTTTCTTAAATTACAAAAGCTTTTGCAGATGATATGCTATCAGGTGGCTATTATTTGGCTTGTGATATCACGCTACCGCTTTCTTTTGCGGTTTGCGTCTTATGTTGAGAGTCACGCTGGGGAATAGGTGGGGGAAAAATTGCTTTACTCAAACTTTAGGAACTATTATATAACTACCCGCCCAGAAGATTGGATCTTGCATAACTTTCATTCATTTTACTAGTTATTTCAGGATTTAGATGTGCGAAATAACGTTCCCGACATCTTCTCATTCCTTGTTTAATGATACCCCTACATATCCGTAACCACCCAATCTGCGCCTCCATATATTTATATTCAGACGTACAGTAGTTTTTGTACAAGTAATCATTTCCAAATTCTTCTAAATACTGCAATCGATACAATGCTCACAGGCCAAAAAAAGAGAGTTCGAATGCTACTTCAGCATCTGATAATTAAGGAATGAGTAGAGAATACCAGAACAAAGTGACAAAAAGAACTTCCTGGGACGAAGAGATGGGATTAACAGGATTTAAAGCTGATCTCGTTATACCACATAGATCATGGCAAAGAACAGACCATGTGACCTTCATTTGTAGATATCATTAGTCACAAACATACTGAAGGTTTAACAGCATTGACTAGCACATTCAATAGATCCTCGATAAGTATTTCTCACAACTATATATATATTTTATTGATAGCTATTAATAGAATTCTGAGGAGGTATACGAAGTAATATTAGTGCCGCTGGCCAATGTTGAGATGCTGGTACGGCAGAAATATTTAATGTCAATACAGCTTTGGATACGCGAGCGTGCTTTGCAAAAACTAGGAATTTTTGCTACGGTTCAGAGGTAGCTTAAAAGAAATCTTCTCTCCCAGATTTCAGAGTCTTTCCATTTCATAACATCTTCAATTCATAACATCTTCAATTCATCAATCAACTCATAGATTCTTAACGGAAGATATCAACTCCTTCGACTCTCTTCAAAAGGCTCCTAAACCGTCATCTCTACATCCTGTATACGCTTGTATCTTTCACTCCATAATCAGATACACTTTACAAAACAGCAAAATGGGTAACAAAAATAATCGCGGTCGCCCTCAACAAATCCCAGTTGCTCAGCAGATTGCTGCGAGAGAACTAGACGCAAAGCGACTTGCTGAGAAGGCTATTGCCAGTCGATTGCACCAACAAGAGCTCGAGGCTCAGGAAAAGCTCACTCGGGCCAAGAAATATGCTTTGGACTTCGACTACAAAACTTTTCCACAGCATTCAGCCCTTCATGTCAAGAAGGATAGCGGAACAGCCAAGCTATTTATCAAGATTGACATCGTCCACCCGCGTCTCACTACCAAGGAGGTCAACTTTCTCACAATCCTCCCGAAGTACGCAGCTATGATTAGAAACGTTGAAGTCCTCCTAATCGCTCCAACCTATCATGAATCCGTTGAAGTTTATAATCTTCGAGTTAAGAATATGATCAAGACGATCGATGTTCTCAACACTTTCGATTTCGACGAACTTGAGTTTGTTGTTTCACTCAATCGACCTAACAACTTCATGCAAATGAAGCTAGCTGCTGCTTGCTTTGGATTGAAATTCGATGATTGGACCATGTCAGCAACAGTGTTTGGGGACAAGAACAAAGGATTCAAGGTTGGAGTTCGTAGTCCAACAGCTCGCAGATTACAAGGTGTATACAAGCGTGAGTTTTTAACTCAAGTATTGTAACTGCGGAATAGGGTAGGGGAGGTATTGCAGGTTCTGCAGGGGTCTTGAGCAGTGATTATTTTGATGGCTGTTGGGGTAGGAATTGCCTGTGATTACGAATCTTTATATTGATGTAAGACTCGGGTTAATTCGGGCAATATGGGGTGTTGTCAAATGAGACTTCCCTTGACGGGATCCTAGGAGCGACAATGATTTTTATAAAATTACATTAAATAAACAAACCCAATACCAAAATTCAATGTGTCATGAAATGAAACATACAACATTATAGGAACTTATCAGTGATGTGGAATACTTGAATCAAGAGTAATCGTTTGCCTTTTATATATGGGATTATTCCAGATAGAGTATTTTCACTATTGGTAGAATAGAAGGACGGGGATACAGCGTCTACAGTGTTACTTCGCTGCACCTCTCACGACATTATCTATATTAAAAGTCGTAAAATTGAGTATTAATTACTTTGGAACCCTCATTATCCCTTCCATTGGGCAACCAAAAACTTGTGGCGGGCGGCTATCACTTCGAGCATAAGCGTTTATCGATGAGCAATTAGCTACGAAGAGACTTGCTGAATATTGCAAGCGAATTAGGAAGCAACATACCAAGTAAGCCAAAAGCCAAGATTGGCACAACGGAAACTTTTAGCTGTTCATTCCATGAGATAGATCTTTAGCAAAGAGGGGTGGAGAAGCGCGCCAATTAGTCGGGTAGGTACTATTTTTTTTTGCTGTTCTGCAATGCAACTAGGTTAATTAGTACCTTATTCATGATTTCATGATACCATACCTACATATAGTATATTATGGCAGTAATCAATGGCCTAGGCTGAAACCTGGTGGACATTGATCAATTCTCCTTCTAGACATGCTGCTGTACAGTAGATTTAGAGCTACTAACAGACGAACAACGGTTCAAGCTCTGTCCAATTCCGATCAATTTAATTTTAAAACCTGCATTTTAAACTATTACTAATCATCAATACGTCTAAGCCCTGTCAACATTTGCTAGCAGAATAATTCATTCCAAAGATGCAATTTTGTTAACTATATATATCAAATTAATGAATACTAGCGTCTCCTTGAGAATTATATGATAATAGTGTTGCTAGCCAATTTTGAAATAGTCGTACGGCTAAAAAGAACGTGAGCTTAGTACAGCTTCGCTAACACTAGCAGGATTTGCTACGGCTCATATGTAGTTTATAAGAAGTTTCCTGTCCCCAGAATCCAAAATATTATTCCAATACAAAACATCTTCGATAGATCTACATCAACTTTCAAGATTCTTAACGGAAAACAAAAAAACCACATTCAACACTTCGCACATACTTTCAGTGCTTACTTCCATCCTATCTTCCATTCTATATCCCCACGGGTTACTCGAACGCAGACTTTTAACCACTTTGAACGTTTCGTCAATTTTCAAGATGGGTAATAAGAACAATCGCGGTGTAGCACCAGTCGTTCGTGCGGCACAACAGTATGCGGAGAAGCAATCAGCTGCGAAAGAACTCGCTGAAAAGATTGAGCAGGCTCAGAAGGAAGCAGCTGAACATGCTAAAGCCCAAGAATCAGCACAGCAACAGATCTTAGCTCGTCAACGAGCTTTCAATTTCGACTACAGCAAGTTGACCCAACACTCGGCTCTCACTATTAAGAAGAACTCCGAGGACGGCACTGTCAAGTTATTTATTAACATTGACATCATCCATCCCCACAAGACCGCCAAGGACGTCAACCTTCTCACTGTGCTTCCTGAATATGCACAACTTATCACTAAGGTCGAGTTCAAACTCGTCGCGCCTTCGTCACATAAGTCACCAGACATCTACAGTGGTAGAGTCAGAAACATGATGAAGACGATAAACTGCCTGAACAAGTTTAATCTTGACGACTTCCTGTTCATAGTCTCCCTGAATTCTTCATACAACTACGCCCAAATGAAGCTCGCTGCAGCTGCATTTGGATTGAACTTCAAAGGTTGGACCATGGAAACGGAGGTTCTTGGTGTGAAGGGCAGATTTCCTGTCGAAGTGGGAAGTCCATGGGACCGCAGACTCGCGGGTCTCTACAAGGCTGAGTTCCTAGTTCACAAGGAATTGTGATGGAGAGTGGGGAAGCGGGGATCTTTTGGTATTGGAAAAGACTTTTCTGATGCTCTAGGTATTACTGAGAAAATGATCTATGGAGGGAATCATACAATGATGTGGTTATAGGAGACTTTTCGGAAATTTTGAGGTAGTAGAAAACAATACAGAAAACCCAATTTACTGAAAATGTTGTGCTAATTTGGACCTGCCACTGCGTGAAATATACCACCCCTGCTAACAAATTATTCATGCTATATATTCCGAGCCGATGTAGTGATTAAATAGAGATTTACACAGAGCAATTGGTTCATTCTTATATACAACAGATTTTTAAAATTATGCAGCTTCATAAACACGCAAGGGAAGAAGATATAGAAGGGAGGGTCATAGAATAATACTTTTAGTCTTAGAAGCTTACAAAGGTAGGCTTAATTACTGAAGTTATACAAAACGAGGTTCACATTGACAAAAGCGCGCCAACTAGCTGGCTAGGTGCTTCAAGAGCCTAGTAGCGACGTTATTTGTTTATCGTGGCGCACTATTAGCGCTGTGAATGAATTTGCATAGTTGATGTATTGAATACCAAAACTAACGCTAAGATATGTTATGAACCATGATCTTACTAAAGCATTCACTACTGTATGTATTCACCTAAGAGGGTCTGTCTCCTAGTCTACTAGACAGGTGGGTCTGAAAGCGAGAGTCAACTAATGAATGATTTTTGAGGAATCTAAAGAACGTAGATTAGCACTAAAGGGGTGGGGCAACTCCTTGTCATTATTCCTTCTACTGCTTTCCAGAAAATAAAGTGAATGTGAATCATTTATCATGATGATCATGTCAACATTACAACTGTGATAGGTTCTATAAACTTCAGATATTCATTCCAGAGTGAGAATCTATGGTCTTTCCCTCCTTTCTATATATATAGGTAGTGAAGCTAGTCACATAATGGTTTATTAGGAGCACCTCATGTAGGTAACTTATTGGTTCCGATACGGTTCAGCCACAAGACTAATAAGTCCAAGTGCTAGACTGAATCACTCGCTAAGGTCAACAGAAAGAGAGCTGCTGTACAAAAATTGGATACTTAAGAACTTGTCTTGCTCCCAGAATCCTGATCCTCTTTATTTCAAACATCTTCCTTCTATCAACCAGAATAAAGACCCCCAACTCCAATACCAAACTTTTTAATCAACAAACAACTTCACCAATCTTTCAAAAAGGTAAGAGGCAATACACACTATTACTTCTATGATCTGTAGCCTGACCCAAGCATCCAGGTTTTTCTCATCTTCAGCACTTACATACAATCTTAATCATATATTACCCAATAAACAATAACTCGACCAAGATGGGTAATCCAAATAACCGTGGTCAACCAAAGGTCCTTCGCGCTGCCACCCAAATCGAGATGGAGAAGTTGGCAAAGCAGCAGGAAATAGACGCCAAGAAGGAGGAAGAGAACAAGAAGTGGGAAGAGAAGAGAGCAGACAAGAGAGCAGAATGGGTAAAACAACAGCTCGAGAAGAAACAAGCTCATGAGAAGAAGCTGGCAGAAAAGAAGGCTATCGAGGAAAATGCCAAGAAGGTGGCCGCGACAATGGAGTTTGAGTATATCCAAAAACATTATGCTCTCACTCTAAAGGAGAAAGGCGACGAGAGGCAATTAGTTATCCAGCTCAACTTTGCTGTCGACCCACCAACCGATATGATGGCACTGATGAAGGTTCTTCCTGAGTACGCCCCCGCCATCACACACGTTCAAGTCAACTTACTCGCACCTGCTCATCATGGTTCGAGTACAATCTATCATCAACGCGTCAAGAATATGAATAAGTTGATGCAGCAACTGAATTCGTTCCCGCTCACTGTACTCAATATCAGTGTCGGCATCAATGATCATGACTGTTTCCAGCAGTTGAAACTGGCTGCGGCTGTCAACGGTCTTGTTTTCCAGGACTGGACCATGGAATACCAGGTCTTGGGTGGCAAGGCATTCTATCCCATTGAACGACATAGTTCTTACGCCAAGAGACTCCGCGGCGTCTATAGGGCTGAGTTTGGGACTATGTAGGGGATGATTCAGCTGGTGTTTAGGAGTTTTGGGAGGGAGAAGCTTTTACAACATGGCGGTCATTATAGTGACTGTATGTCAGTGCCAGTGTAGTGTCCTTCGAAAAGTTGATAGGTGGAGTGGCAGCTCGAAAAATTTGTATTCATGGCCATGCAATTCTGGGACGGTCAACATTGGCGTGTCTCCAGAAGCAATTCAGGCTTTTTGGATAATTGCGTTAATAATAAAAACACTCTATCTCTATATGCGTGCTATTTGAAACTTTTCCAACAAGTGACGCTCACTAAATCGACAAGTTGCCATAAAAACAATGAAAGATATTGCCAAGGACATCGAAATGTCCGTTATGCATTATGTCACTTCTGCTGCCCAGCATCACGGCGACTAAGATCAAAATGAACGCTTTTAGGGCTTTATCGGATGTTTTTAATATCTGAGACCCAAACACCTAAGTCTCCACTGTTTCGTAAGATTATGAAAAGGTCACTTCATTGGATTAAATACGTATTGATTAAAGAACATATCCTGTACATTATATCTCTGATGATTTACTAATATTAAAAAGACCCGTCCAGAAAACACTCTCCACAGCCCCCACTCAACCCAAAAGTGATACTCTGTGACCTCAACTCAAGCCTGCTACCTTCGTCAATTTAGTTACTGAAATGATTCACTTTCAGGCGTTCGCTTAAGATTTGTAGCTCTACCACTGGATACTAAACTGCCGTATCTTGAAATTATGAACAATCTCGAGAGTTTCAATAATTTGTTGACGTTTGGTACATCTATACGGCAGCCTTGCCGACAGATCAAACTTTTGATACGGCTGATGCGAGCCTTTAACTCAAGTGGCTTACTCAAAATGGATTAGGAAGAACCACTACGGTACAAGGAGTAGATACTTAAAAGGCCATCTACTCTCTCCAAAATCCTAAACTTCTACATCTCCAAAACATCTTCTTGTGAAAGATTCCTTAAAATCAAAACTTTTCAACCGGAAAACGAATTCTTAAATAACTTCCGATATTCAGCATACCATTCAAAACTTCGTCCAATTCCAAGCTTTATAACACTTCACAACTCGTAACTCTTCCTTTCAAAGAAAATATGGGAGGAAAAAACAACCGTGGCAGCGGCCAAACTATCAAAGGCGCCCAACTCTTCGCCCAGAGAAAATTAGCTATAGCTATTCAGAAGGAATTCTTGGCACAAGAACAAAAGCTGCTAATCGAACAGAGGGAGGCTCGACAGTTGATCGTGATGAGGGCAGCTATGAAGAAGCGAGCCTTAGAGTTCGACTTCTCCACCCTTCGCCAACACCCCGTCCTGACCATCGAGAAAACTGACGATAACGTCCAAATGATCATCAACCTCGACTTCTTTCAATCAGAGTCGGTCCCCGGTGTTGGAGCTCTCTTAGAAGTTCTCACAGATTACGCTGCGATCATCTCCAACGTCACAATCCTCATCAAGGCCCCCAAATACCACTTCAATGTCGCTACATACAACGGCAGGGCCAAGAACGTTATGAAATTGATCAGTAAGCTAAACACCTTCGATTTGGCCCAAGTCGAAGTTATTGCACGACTCAATAACCACGGCGTTTTCGAGCAACTCAAGCTTGCTGCTGGAGCATACGACCTCAAGATTCCCAATTGGACTTTGGCATACGAGATTCGGGGCCGCAAGGGCAAGTGGGAGGTCAAAGTGGGTAGCGCGTATGAGCGTAGACTCCATGGGGTCTATTTGAAGGAGTTCTTGACTAAGCACTGAGTCTATCCATGGGAATTCGTGTTTCCAGGAGCTAGGGTTTCATGGGGCGTAGTCTTCATGGTATTAATTGTGATAGGCAATACCTAGATAGGGAGAGGAAAAGGTGCGAGGGGGAGAATTATTCTTCGGGTATCGTGGATGTCGAGGTTATATTGATGCGACAGTGCAATACAAGGAATGGGGAAAGCTATATATGGGCGCAGATGCTGTCAGAAGCGGTCCAGCTTTCCTGAGCTAGAAGATCGAGACAATAAGAAAAACCATTACACAATTTAGTGTGCCACTAACAACTATGCCAGTGATCGAAATAATAAAATTTGTATTCTCATCAACTTCTACTGGACCCGAAAGAAAACACATAACACCCTTCACACATGACTCTAATCTCTTGCAATACAGGTACGAAATATATAGGGAAGTCGGAACAAAACACTGCAGTTGGATATAAACATCTTCTAATAGACAGGCTTCTGTAAGAAGAGAGAGCGGATATAAATTGAAGATAGTTGTTCTCTTGATGCCTAGGTGTATTACCCATTTGTGCTATCAGTTGATATCGTCGACCGCAAATTGCGTATGATCGTCGACTTGGGACTTGATCATCTTCTCTCCCTCAATATAAAATCATTACCAATTTGTAGTCTTCCCCTGCAGAGAAATGGATAATTTATGAAGGTCGCATACCAGGAACTGGATGTGCTAAGCGGGATAGCTGGACAGGTTGGATGTAAACTCGCATCAACAATCTAGGGTAGTCCTCAAAGGATTAAATAGAGTAGAGTAGAGTCACTCTACTAGAGTCTACCCAAACAGATAATCTATTGAAACGATCTGTGGCACACTGAAGATTTGGGACTCCCACAAAGAGGGCAGCAAAATTTCCCAGAATACGAGCACTGCAAGTTGGTGAGGGTTGTGTGGGCGTGTGAGGTCTGTAGGAAAAATTCGGTTATGATGTCACGTGGGTGTGGACAAGCTCAATGATTGCCCAGGTGGGCCTTGCAACCTCCTCAGTCTAACGAGACCTCCGATTCTGTTTTCCCCAGTCGAAAGATTTACATAAAAAACATCCTTTTACAAAAATCCTCTTGGGTGTGTCATAATCGGATACTGGCACGGGTTTGCGAATATTAACACCATAAGCATGCTAAGTTCACTGCAATTAAGATAAGGGAAAACCTCCAACTTACTATTAAGTAGCCTCTTCTAAATCTTCTTACGACCTCATACTCAACATTGATTCCGGAAATACTTACACCACTCGCAATATTTGCGAGTACGATTCTCTAACCCTCATTGTTTCTTGCAGAATAGATAGCTACAATAGTTGCAGCTCTCGCAGTATGCTTGGTTTTCAATCAGTCTCAATTTTGTCTGCATATTTACATGTTTTCCTCTGATCTGAATGATATAACTACATACACACCAAAACATTCAAGTGTCTGTGGGGCCGAAGTATTTTGAAGCATGTCAGATCAGATTCTACTCATGTTTGATATTGGCCTATTTGGCGCTCAAAAGAATCAAATAACTTGAATGACGGAACAGATTACTGCTCACACAGATAAGAAGCATGATACCAGCGGGTGAGATATTCTAAACTTGCTATAGTCATGAAGTGGAGAGACAACCAATTCTATTATCAAGGACTAGGCTAGTATTCGGATAACAGTAATATACTGTATACGCATCAGGTACGATTGACCGATTGACCACCGCAGCCTGCCGCATCTTTTTGCAATCTACTTACCTAAGAGGCCATCAAAAACACTTTAATAAAGGCAGTTTACATACCCAAAGAGTGCTCAGTCAAAACAAACATCCCAGTCCTTGAACAATCAATCTTTTCTGCCTATGGGTACCTCACAACCCTTTCATCTTCCCTAAGAAAGCAAACTTTTATCTCTTCGCTAATTCTTTTCGTCTATTATCCAAAATAATAAGTCTAGCAGAACAAAACAATTAAAACATCTCGTTGGGCTAGTGGTCATGCCATCTGTCTCACAAAATCTACTGATTTTAAGAGCGCACAGAAGATCGCAGGTTCAAACCCTGCACGAGGTAACATACCAGCTTTGTATTTTTTTGTATTTTTTTTCTGGCTTAGTTTACAAGATCAGAAGAGATGCAGCGGCAACTTGCCAAATTTTGAGAACTTTGTTATTTTGGGGAAGTGTTTGTTATGGGGATGAGTGGGGCAGAGGGTCTCGCTTATGGGAAAGGTGTATAAAGTATTTGGAAGAAACCTCTTGAGATATAAGAGCGGAACCTGCGTCCAACCCAAACTTATTTGATGTAAAAAGTAATACCACCTTCTTTTCTGGTACATCTTTACCCAACACAAATTTTTGCCTTGCCCCGCCGAGCAGCATCATTGTCGCTGTCAAGTCAATACAGCTTTATCGTCATGACCTAACGATATCTCCGAGTTTCGATTGCCATTTGCCTAGACCCTTGACTTTTCTTGCTGATCTAGAGCAGCAAATAACAATCTGGTTTTCTATCTATGTTTGTGCTGTCATTCATCATATATGTTAATGATTTTGCGCAAAAATTACGTGGCTCGCGTCTAGGTTGATATTTAATGGTTAATTTGCACTCCAAGGTATGGCAAACTTCAATCCCAGCCAGGTCCTTCTATTCATTCTCATTCGCCTCTTCTACTCAATTGATCTTCAGAGTCTTATTGAATGATCTCCACATAACCATGTTTTCCTCCGAGAAATACTCAAATGCGATCCTTCAAAGTTTAAGTGAATCTATGTAATAAAGTCGTTTAATTTGCCAGCGATATTGATTTTTAGGGTGAATCTCTGGAGATTGAGATCCATTCTCAGCAAGAGCACAATATTTATTGAACTAGTATACCGCTTGTGTATATAACGTTAGGTTCGATCTAACCCGCAAAGCCATCAGCACAAATGATGTCTGCCCCGTAAACGGCAACTCAGCTTTACATGAATGCTGGGATATTCGATGCAAAAAAAAATCAGGAGGGAATAAAATTCTCTCTACAGCTCTCTCTTAGTAATGCTTCGAAGTGAACTGGCTTTGGTGTAACCTCGATGATTGATCTTTTTCTAAAGTAACTTTGTATGTGTCACGCTTAATTCTCGCCATCGAAGACTTGGCTCCTTCCCCATAACCAGTGTCTTATTTGGCAAACACTCCAATCATAACTCACAGAAATTTGTCTTCTAAATTAAGTGACATTCCTCTCCGCAGATTGAATTATTTAGCTGGGTAGAGTATATATTAATCGAAGCATCAACCCCCCCTGGCACGCAACATTCGATTAGCGTCAATTGAATCAATCTGTAACCCCAATACCCCTCCGTAATCTCATGCGATTAGAGGCATCTTATGAGGGATTTTCGGAGATCATATCTGAAAGCCGTATTAATTAGATCGACCTCTACCCCTCAGTAGAAAATTCAAGCGAAACCTCACCGCCATCACCCCCTTCACACCCAACAACGAAAATACCACGACCATGAACATATCATGAAGAATCTAGATGGATACATCAAAGCCTATAGAAATGGAAACACCGAAGCCATCATGAAGTTCTACCATCCAGAAAACTTTGTCCATTCAAATTCCAGTTCTTCTCCCTCTTTCTCCCCTCTCCCCTCTCCCCTCTTACCAACCCCATACATAAACCCAGTCCCCGACTCAACCCAGTCCAACCACAAAATCTAACCCTCTCTCTCCCCCTAGGCACACCAAGCCACCACCTAGCAACCTACTCCGAAGTCGTCTTGTATTATTCCCACACATTCTCCTATTTTCTATGACTTCAAATCCCAACTATCTCTTTACACGGCCACGGCCACGGCCACCAAGACTTACAGCCTGCAGACGAGGGGTTCATTTCAACTAGCCCTTTCAGCCTCCACGGGAGAGTGGTTGACAAAGAAATAGATCGAGGAGGCGGAGTTGTAGGGACTGGGGGCGCGCGGGGGATACGTTGATGTGATGGGAGGAGGATAGAATCATGAGAAACCATGATTATTTGCAGGTCAAAGAAAGGAAGGGGGGNNNGGGTGCTTGAAAAGGGAGGGCAAAGGAACTAGGTATCAGCTCGAATTGTAGTACAAAACTTGGAGGTGCGAAAGATCAGGATTCAATCTAACATACATTTGTGAGAGAATCACATGCGATTTAGTGGTTTGTGTTTGTGTTTGTTTTGGACGCGATTGCGATGGGAAAGGGTTTGGTGTGGGAAAACTAACTCGGATTGGCGAGGCTTGATACTAATTCATGCATTATTCACATGTCATAATAACAAGACACTTGACGAACATTTATTATATAAAGAAACATACAGAAATGTTTACAATGAGCAATCACTGAAACTTATTTCTCCTTCCGTTGCATAAAGCTTTCCGCTTCTATCCCCGTCTCGAGTCTTTCTTTCTCTAATCTTAATCCGCAAACGAACCCAAATATTCCTATCCTCTAACCCCCTTAACTTTATTACCTACCATTTCACTTCCTCTTCTAATTATCACCCCCAGTTCCCAATCCTAAAAATGCCAAGAGCGCAACATAACCACAAACCAAAGCAACCATCTAATCCCCAGAACCACCCACCAATTAGCCCAACTAATCGAACCCTCGCACCTCTCACCCCCTTTTCCATTCCCAGCCTCCTCACCCCTCTCACCCCTCTCACTTGCATCCCCACCCTCAAAACACCACCCACATCCCCACCATCAACCTTCACCCTCGTATACCCACCAAAGGGCCCAAACCTTATATACCAAACCAACAGCAACATAACAAAGATCAACGAAACCGACAACACTCCATTCCATCCACACATTCAACGCCTCAAGCAGCCCCCTCCGACCCAAAGCCGCAGCAATAACAGCAGCAGGAACGATAAAAATGAAAATAACCATCCAACAGCGAAAATTGTGCCCGCACTCTGTCCAGTCGTATTTACAAAGAAATATCATATAAGCCTTGTAAATCAGCATCCTGCCCTTCTTCCAAAAAACTCGCGACTGCCACGATCAAGGATTGGGGAGTTGACAAAACTCGCCACGACAGATAATGCGATGCAAAGTTCGGTCATGGTGTATGCCATGCACGATGTGATGGGGGATAGCTGATTCCATCCTTGAGCTTGCCATGTTGAAAGCCATTCAAAAAAGATAAGACCGAGCCAGAATGCACCTAGGATATTCGAGACGGATAGTCCAATGATGTTACCATTTGAGAGTGAAGGTTGATACTGCGAGATGGCGGCCACAACCACGATGGACTGACTATCTTCGTCGGTTTTTTTCATACTATTTTCAATACTCTCACATATTTCTTCCCATTCCGCACCGGAAGTCAGCAAGGCGATCAATGCTATTGATACATGTAGTTGAGCTACCACTGTAGCGGTGTTGTCAACAAATTTATCGGCACCAAGTTCGAGGACGGATAGTCCACTGATGAAAGCTGCGAGATTTAAGGCAACACTATTGAAATCTGCCATCTTCTCCGAAAGTTGAGGTATTGTGTAGTTTACTAGGAAAGAAAGACTGAAAAGATACAAAAATCTAGGAAGGCCGGAAGTATTTCTCGAATGGGAAAGAAAGAATAGCAACCGAGATGCGCGATGCTATACGAACCCTCATCAAAACTAGACCCATTTCATAGCTGATAGGGAAATAGTCAAGTACTAGTATTTGAACAATGAAGTAAAACGGGTATCGACAAAGTTGGCGCAACAATGTACCACATGCAGAAAGCCGCTGAAAGTCCCCTAGGGATAAGGATATATGATCGTTACATTCTATGTTATGCACTACAATATGTATGACCTTCCTTACTTGGGCATTGAGATGGACTAATTATTCCGATTATCTCAACACCCTGAACTGACTGAAGAAATCCCTTCGTCAAGAAACATCCTGGAAAGGCGGTTTGAACCCATATGACCAAGTAAACTCCATCATTGCGTGAGTAATTCCTCGATCTTTCAGTACCCAGTACCCAGCCCCCAATCCCCGACTCCCTATAAACAATCCTATTTTGAAGACAAGAGCGCTTTTCATCGCCCCAAATTGCTTTCTGGAACCTCATATCAACAAGAAACAGTCAATTCCCCCTAAACGCCCGCCTCAACGGCAGGGACCGCTAGACTCCAATCAATCTCCGCATCTTCTCCATGCCTCTCATTCAACCATTCATTTGTCTTCTTAAAATGTCCACAGTCAAACCACCCCCTACTAGCACTCAACGGACTGGGATGTACACTCATCAACACACAATGCTTCTTTCTATCCACCTTCGCGACTCTTTTTCCTGCTGGGCTTCCCCACGCTAAAAACACCACACCTTTGGTTCGCTTGAGTGCGACTGTATCTATGACTTTTTGAGTGAACCTCTCCCAGCCATGGTTTGCGTGGGAATTGGCTTGATGGGCTCGAACGGTGAGACAGGTATTGATAAGGAGAACACCACGGTCTGCCCAGGGAGTGAGAAGACCACCGTTATTTGGTGGTGGTTTGAAGTCTGGGTAGTCTTTTACGAGGGCTCTGAAGATGTTTTTGAGTGAGGGTGGAGCGGGTGTAGGAGCGCGGACGGAGAAACAGAGACCATGGGCTTGGTTGAAGTTATGGTATGGATCTTGGCCGATAATTACAGCCTTGACGGTGTTGAATGGGGTATGCCTTGACCTATTTATTCGTTAGTGTTAGCTAATTGTCTCTCTAGTTCAAAGTGGATAAGTAATGTAGAGATGAAGAAGAATGAAGGAATCAATACCATGAATAAACATCCTCCATTGGCGGGAATATCTTATCCTTCCCCTCCAATTCCTTCTTCAAGAACGTCTTCAGATCCAAGAATTCCTTTCCAACAATTTCATCTTTCAATACCGCCAACCAACTTTCATGAAGTGTGTCAATCTCCAATTTCAACAGATCTTTCTGTTCTTCTGTCAAGGTAGCCACCCATTTCTCCTTATTAAACTTGAATGCTGCTGGAGCTGGTTCAATAATTTCTGTAGATGTTCCAGTGACTTTGGTGGTTGAAGAAACGGTTTTTGGTGGACCGAAAAATGAGGTAATTGATCCGTTTGCTTTGGGTTTTTTGGCATCATTGGTAGGATTTGTGGTTGCTTTGCGCTTGAGAGACATGATGTGAGTCCGGTAAAAGGGACGAGGGCGAAAGAGGAGTAGATAAGACACTTTGACGAAAATTGATATTGTATCAGAAACAAAATGAGTAAGTAGTCTGGAAGGGAAAAGTGAGCTTTATGGAAATTCTGAGTTTGAATATTGATGCTGGTACGCGTCGAGAACGACTTCGACGCGTAAAGTTAAGTTACGTCACGTTACTTTACTGGGGTACGCGAGATCAGCACGAAAACGTGGGGTAATTTACGATTGTTACAAATGGCCGGTGCTCACAGTTCATCTAGACTGCAGAACCTAGGTAGGTAGGTACTAGGTAGGTAGGTAGGTAGGTAGGTAGGTAATGGATAGTGGCTATAGCCCTGGAGAATCCAATCTTATAAATATATATCTTGCTAGATTTGAGTATATTAATTTAATTCGAGTTATTTTATTTTCTTTCTTCTCTAATACTATACAAATGTCATGAAAAATCGCTCAAAAATCGCTATGCAACTATACAGTTAGTATTACAATGCCGTTTTCCTTTTGTACGCCCAGTCAACCAACCAATAGAGGGGGGATTTTGCTACATCACTCAGTTCCTCGCTTTCGTTCTGCTTTCTCATTCACGCTCCTGAATGCTCTCTTTCCTACTTCATAACAACTGATCATGATTGCACATGCTGGAGCAACCTTCAAAGTCCTGGCTACCCATCCTTTCCACAAGCCTCCAATACCCTCTTCTTTGAAGATATGCATAAGAAACCTTGGCATCGACTGCTCTTCAGGAGCCAAGACCTTTTCAACTCCTGCGGGCGTTTTCCCCGGTTCTTGGAATATTTGTCTTCGTGTTTTTCCAACGTCAAAAGGCATAGTTAGGATGGAGGCAACAGCTCCGGATGTTGCTCCAGCAACAAAACTATCGAGGAATGTCGCCGTATGGTTCTCTCGACTTTGCGACCTGGTACGTAGTTGACCTCTAGAAGTATTCCTGTCATATGTTCTGCCTCGACCCCGCTCTCGTGCATCTGTCAATGCCCCTCTTATGGATTCATAACCCCACCAGTAAATTCCTGAAAACGGAACATCCCTCCAAAGTGTTAAAGTCAATCCTCGCCACAGAGAGGTATACCCATGAAGCGAAACCATTTCACCAACACTCTTTACAGTTTCTGAAAAGTGTGCTCCTCCGGTTGCCTGACTAGCCTGCATTCTTGTTCTAAACATTTCGATCGGACTGACGACTGCAGCTGCTATGGTTCTGGCAGAGGCACCAGCCGCAAGAGGAGCGTAATTGTCGTGGAACATTCGATTGATAGGACTTTGGTTGTTAAATCGCAACCAATCGTAGCCCGTAAAGTAGATAATATTCGAAGGAACAGTCATAACCAAAGTAGGTGATAACCCTCGCCATAAAGTTGTAATCCCTTCATTCCGCGCAATCTTTCGCATACCGTCAAAAGTCGAATTGAAGGTTTTTCTTTGTGTTTCTTGCACGGCACATTCAACACCCTCCATTGCACCAATCCTAGGCGCAGCCATACAACCATCACTCGTTGTGCCGCTTGTAAAAAAGACTTCCCGGCAGCATGCTGTTATACCCAGGTTGGGGGGAAGTGTGCCGAAAGTCTGAGGGGATGCAATAGCTGCTTTGCGAATCGCCATTAAGGGGGATTGAGATGGCTGTGACTGTAGACGAACTCTAACAACATCTAGAGGAGTCACTATAATGATAACAATGTTAGTTGGTTGAAGTGGCGATAGGCTTCAAATTCTGGCAGCATACCTAATAGAGAAGTTAAAAGACTTCCAGACATTGCTGATATCATCTTTTGAGATGCAGTGATCTCTATATCGATATCTTCATTATCGCCCGTCATAGCTATAGTTCCTGATTGTCCGGGTATCAGATCATCTCCATGTATTCTGTCATGTCCTAAATGTTCAGATTCAAAATCTGTTGGGAGTTGGT
The DNA here is from genome assembly GCA_002162505.1 of Myriosclerotinia scirpicola. Taxonomy (NCBI): domain Eukaryota; kingdom Fungi; phylum Ascomycota; class Leotiomycetes; order Helotiales; family Sclerotiniaceae; genus Myriosclerotinia; species Myriosclerotinia scirpicola. Next base: position 1,462,054 of record NGKG01000001.1, read on the forward strand.
CGGCCACAGGTGAAGGGCGACTATCCCAAAGGCCGGACATAGCACTTTTTGTTTGGAATGACGTCGAATATACGAGTAGTTTCGGGTGGTGATTGGGATGTAAGGGAAGTAAATCATTAACGTTGTCGTTGAATCATTTGTTTATCTTCAAGAATAGAAGGGAAATATGGCTTATGTTGTTCTACTGATCATCATAATTCATGATATAAATTAAAATAGTACTCCGAATTAGGAAGTTTATATGCTTGGAATTGGATAGAAGATAGACTGAAAAAAGTTTAGTTTGGCTCCCACCCCTCTCGCGATCTCAAGGTATTCTCCATTGATCAAAGAAAAAATTAGTATGAAGAACGAACCGAAGCGATAACGGAACTTGCGGCGATAAGAGAAATTATGTCAGCGGCGGTGATAGATCACCTCCACTGCATGATTCACCACTGGATAAAGTCGCGTCAGACCGAGGATAAGACTTTCTTTAAAAATCAATGGTCCAAACATAAATACTAGTATATAGTGAATGTTTTCCTAAATTGTATTTTATCTCACTCTCACCTACAATCTCTACCTACCTACCTACCTACCTACCTACCTACCTACCTACCTACCTACCTACCTACCTACCTCGTTGAAATTTACAAAATGGAAGAATCGAACCCCGAATTAGAATCATTCCGCAAGCAATGGCAAGAAGAAGTGACCAAAAGAGCAAACACTACCCAATCACTCCCAGGCCCAAACACTCAGGTGGCTGGCCCTTCTAATATATCAAAAAGACCTCCACGGCCAATAAACATCTATGAAAATCCTAAAATCGCAGACGAGGATAATACTGTTGAACCTCAATCATTACACTTCGATGGACCAAGTGGCACCGCCGAGGAAGTGGAAGATGATGAAATTTACCCATACGGTAAGAAGAAAGGCATCAGGGAGCCACAATCAGCTTTGGAACATTATGAAAAGGCGGTAGAGAGAGAAGGTCAAGGAAGTTTAGGAGACAGTCTTGATCTCTACCGCAAAGCATTTCGAGTAAGCTTAGTCTCAACCGATTCAAATCTACAAAGCTCCCACTGACAATCGCAAGCTTGACGATCAAGTTGATCGAAAATATAAGAACAAACATTTCCCACCCTCTGCATTCCCACCAAAATCCACAAATACAAATCCATCCAATGCCTCTGCCACGGTGCCCAATACCGCACACCACTCACTAGATGGGCCCCCACCGACTATTAAACAATTGATAGAAAGCTTCTCGGATTTATCAATCGAACCCACACCACCTGAAATCGAAGGGGCCCCGGCTCCTCCTTGCCCTATTGCAGATATACCCGATGAAATCCTCATACACATATTCAAGGAAGTAGCAATTAGGGACGTGGCGGAGTTTGCACGTCTCTCACAAGTATGCAAGCGCATGGCATATCTTGTAGCTACGGGAGAACAAATCTGGAAAAGGATATGTCTAGGCTCAGAATTCGGCTTCGGGGCAATGCATTATCAGTGGCAAACAAACGTCATGGGAGAGACGCTGGATATAGAGCCTCAAATGCTCTTACCTTCAGAAGACTCGGATGAAGAATCTGCCCCATCAATACCCTTCAGCAATGATACCATAACCCACTCCCTACTCCAATCAGCCTATTCATCATCCTGGAAACAAATGTTTCGCCTGCGTCCGCGCATCCGTTTCAATGGTTGTTACATAAGCACTGTAAATTATATTCGACCCGGTCAAGCCTCCCCTTCAGCAGTAGCATGGAATTCTCCAGTCCACATTGTTACATATTTCCGCTACCTCCGTTTCTTTCGCGACGGTACGGTAATATCTCTTTTAACCACCACCGAACCCAGCGAAGTCGTTCACCACTTAACTAAAGAACTTCTCGAATACCACAGAAAGAACCAATCTTCTCATCTCCCCTCTTCGGTGATGGGCGACGCTCGCCGCGGTCGTTGGCGCTTGTCTTCCCTTAACGATTCTCTTCCTTCAGATTCAGACGTTGAATCCTCTTTGAAAATTGGGGGATCAGAGGGTGTGTTATATGTGGAAACAGAGGGTGTCCATGAAAAATATCTATATAGAATGGAGCTGAAGATGAGTAGCGCTGGGAAAACGGTCAAAAACAACAAACTAGCTTGGAATGGATTTTGGAATTTTAACAAGTTGACAGATGATTGGGGGGAGTTCACATTGAGGAATGATAAGGCCTTCTTTTGGAGTAGGGTGAAGAGTTATGGGACAGGCGCATGATGAGATATCTTAGCAGCAAGACGCAGTGGTGAGGATTTTAGGTAGGTTGGATACATTGCATTGCACCAACTTTTCTCAAGCTTCCAACGGGAAAGAAGGTGTCCGCAATCTATTTTCGACCAACTTCTCGGCAAATATGATGATGTTGAAGACATTAGCACGTATATTTTTAGAAGGGCGGGAAAAGGGCGTTGTGGTTTGTATTGAAATGGGTGTCAACTCAGAAAGATATTTTTATTGTGATATAACATGACCCGCTAGAATGAGTAACGAATTATGAACCTGAGGATAGATTAAATAGAACAAAAATAAACAAAACGACACTACGTACCTACTAGGTAGTTTACTGTGGTATTTGATGACTCAATTGGTTTTAGGGGGTATCAGGATATGGAAAGTCATGCAAAATTTCGGGACACATCACTCACAGATTTTCTTCTCTTTTTCGTAATCATATAAGTCAGAAAATCCTACATCATCTTTTTTCAATCTGAAACATCACTTCAAGTCTAGAACAATGGACCAGCATCAAAGATTTCCGAATCATCGCCGTATAAAGGAATCACGTGCATTATGACTCCATGGTTTCCCCTCCAAGGCCCACTAATAGCACACCTTTGAAAAGAGTCATCGAACTCGTCTCATCTTGTTAAGAAGTTTAATGGCGAGCAAGTTGACCTCAAAGTCATTATCAAGACAATTCTTCAAATCTACCACCAGGCACAGCCAAGCAAGGACCTTCTCCCTTTTCACCAGAACAACCGAGCCCGCGAAAAACTTCTCGCAACGTCAACATCTGGCCTCAAGCACAACCAAACGAATCCAATTCGGTACCAGAAACTTCTCAAGCTCATCGCATTTTTCTTCTGAAAAAAAATCGATAAACTCAGTCAAGATGGTTAAGGAAGATGAATATATCTTGACCCTTTCATGTCCTGATCGCCCGGGCATTGTTCACGCAGTCACGGGATTCCTCTCTCAACACAACCTCAACATTGTCGATTCGCAACAATATGGTGATCCAACCAGCTTGAGGTTCTTCATGAGAGTGCATTTCGCACCTCCTGCTTCTTTATCTTCGTCATCTGAGACGAAGGAATTGAGCGTCGAGGAATTGAAGGAGGCTTTTGAGGGTATTGCTAAGGATATGAGTATGGATTACCAACTCGATTCTTTGGCCAAGAAACCAAGGGTTTTGATCATGGTGTCGAAAATCGGACATTGTCTTAATGATTTGTTGTTTCGTCAAAGTATCTCTCAATTGGGTATTGAGGTTCCGCTTATCGTGTCCAACCATCCGGATTTCGAACCGCTTGCCAATACATATAAGATCCCCTTCCATCATCTCCCCGTCAGCGCCGCCACGAAGGCCGAGCAGGAATCCAAGATCTTGGAATTGGTCAAGGAGAACAATATCGATCTGATTGTGCTGGCCAGATACATGCAGGTTCTGAGCCCAACATTGTGTACGGCGATGAGTGGCAAGATTATCAACATTCATCATTCGTTCCTGCCGTCGTTCAAGGGGGCGAAACCGTATCATCAGGCGTATGATAGGGGGGTGAAGATTATTGGGGCCACGGCACATTTTGTCACGAGTGATTTGGATGAGGGCCCGATTATTGAACAGAATGTGGTGAGGGTGGGTCATGGGTTGAGTCCGAAGGAGTTGACGGTGGAGGGGAGTAATGTGGAGAGTAATGTTTTGGCGACGGCGGTTAAGTGGGTTACGGAACGGAGGGTTTTGTTGAATGGACATAAGACGGTGGTTTTTAACTAGGGAGGGGGAGAAGGAGTGGGAGGGGGTGTATATATGTATGAAGATTGGAATTTGGAAGAAAAAAGAGCTGGTTGAAAGGAAAGGACAGAAAAGGACAGAAAAGGACAGGACAGGACAGGAAAGGACAGGAAAGGAAAATGGAAAAAGATGATACGAAATCAAAAGTTTGTTATATGGTTATGAAATTCATGTCGTTCACTTGTTCATTCGCCCCAAAAGAAAAGGTCTTTATAAACTTTATTTTCATAATATGTTTTCTCAAATCTCATTCTCATTCTCATTCTCATCGATACCAGTAACGCCTCTTCCCTTATATATACACTGTTACACAAGGAATAAGTTGCAACTCAGAAGAAATTATACAGATATAAAACCATTCAAAGGTGCCAGGTGTTTCCTAATAACTAATCAAGATCAAGTCTCTTTTTACCTAGTAGTTTTTATGATTTTATAGATATATTGATTGGAATTGATTGAGTGTGATAGATCTATCTATATAGTATATAAAGATATAAAAATTTATTACAGAGAGCTTCAAGAGGACTTGAGATGATGCTCTTTATACTGGAACAAGTTGCGTCATCTAATGCATAACTAGTATATTTATATGTCTTTGTAGGAATAATAACGATTTATTATGACAACGTGATCGTCGCTCACAGTTCAAGTCTCCAATCCAGTCTCGAGTTCCTCTTCCCACTTTCCAAACTCTCGATTGTGAACAGCGGGGAACCTTGGAGTCTGATACTGAACTAGATGGCACGGGCAAGAGCGCTGGTTTTTCATCTGAAGATGGAGTGCATGGAGATTGGCTGCATGAACTTGTAGAGTGAGGTGTGGAGTGGAGTTTCTAACTTTCGATGCACTCACTTGATACATACGTGCGGCTCGTGCATTTTGTATGGTTGTGAACTTGTGATGGGTTTCATTTGGTATGCTATGTGACTATGTCGTACAATGATCACCTATCTAGGTACAGTAGCAATCTTGGGAAATGGATATTGGTAAATGGCGTGTGATGAGAGTCGATCGATCGAGTTTGCAGAAGTGAATATATATTGGGAAAGGATTTCTGTTCCTGTGTCATGTGATTGGGTAGCATTGCAGTAGGCCATGTACTCTAAAGTATGAATGGGGTTTGCAAATAAGCATGAATCCTTCCTTGGGTCGTGATCCCAGTTATTGGAGTCCTCGTAGTCTCGTACATGCGTTGGCAAAGCGAGTTAAAAAGAGTAGACTCAGTAGTAGTAGAGGCATCTAAGAATCCGATGCGGGAGTTGGGTTGTCGACATGGGTGCCACACGCTGGAAGGAAGGGTGGAGGTGATGGTTGGGTAGTTTTGATAGGATGGATATGTGCTCCTCGAAAGGATACTAGGTATCTTATGGATATGGCGGAGAGTTTTTTGATGTATCAATAGTACCACGAGGAAGGAAAATGTGATCTTTGATTGCAGCTGACTAGGAGATGAAAGTTCCAATGGAAATGCTTTCTTTCGTTTTTGTTGGTTTCTTGGGACTATGTATGGTATTCAAGGTTATTCTAGCGGTCTTCGATGCATAAATCAATACTTGCCTAGTATCAATGATCAATTTCTTTCCCGCAAATAATACAATAGCGTGAATAGATAGATGGGTGATAGGTAATTGGGATCTTCCTTTTTTTATACCTTGACCCTACCACTTACCACCTTCCCTCTACCATTAGAGAACAGAACATACGAATATCAGATACTCCCGTCAGCACTTCGGTATCTTGGTATGTTTCGTATGTTTCGTATCTTCGATATAATTCTTAGATCGATAGCCAGCCAGCCAGCCAGTCAGCCAGCCAGCCAGTCAACCAACTATAGGTAAGATCTTGCTGCGAATGACGGCGAATGACGACAAACGAATGTCTGAATAAAGACAAAACACAAACATATGGATATCATACATGATACGGGCTACCTAGATAGGTATTGAATGCAACTGCAACTGCAACTGCAACTGCAATTGCAATGGACCAATTAAGCCAATTAATGACCCCTGAAATTTAATTGACTACCGGGCATCACTAACTGCACTATACTCAGCTCGGTGTATACGACTAAAAAGAGTAAGTTGTGATGCTTGTGCTTGTATCAAATACCTACCTAAGTAATCTCCTTTAAATTTTTATCCGATCTTTAATTTTCATATGACTGAGTAAGTTGATTTTAATTGATTGATTGATTGATTGATTGATTGATATCAACAGACAAGATCATATCAGCTCATCCATTCACATTGAATTTTGATTCGTTCTTAGAAAGTACTAGGTAGAGAAAGATATCCCCCCCCGCGCCAGAACGTGGTTTGGAAAATCAAGGACAAACTCATACTCAATCATTCATTCATTCATTCAAATCATTCCATTCCATTTCATTCATTTCTCGAATCTTCAAAGTTCAAAGTTCAAAGTCATACCTAGTGCAGCCATCTTTTTCAAATCGACCCATCCATCCATCCATCCATCCATCCACCAATTTCACTGTCTCTTTAATTAAATCCTTATCCGAAGGAGCGCGCATCTGTTACAAGAAATTATTCATCCATACATCCACACATCCACTGAATTTCAAAAACCAATTTCGAATGTACTTTACATAGGAACCCTCATGATCTGCGATATCAACTTTCGATAAAGAAAACTCGACATACTTTTCGCAATCATGCCGAGTTTCTTCTCAAGGTTGAAGGGTAAAGATGGCCCAACGAAGACATCCAAGAAGAAGGGAGGACTTGACGATCTGAACGATCTACTACCAGCGAAACCGACATGGACAGATGCGTGGACGCGAACTACTGTAGAACCAGAAGAGATTCAAGAGCTGGTGAGGGGATGTACCGTGGAATTGAAATCAAGAGGTATGATATGATTCAAAATTGAGGTCATTCCGTTATCGGATTATGCACGAAGCCTAGGAGGAATTTACTCTGGATTTTTGATGTTACACATGCTAATTCATTTGGTCCTTACAGCTTTGGACATGCCATTCCTGCTACTTCCATTCCGACCTACGTCAGATCCAAGTGCGGCAAGAACGTTCATTAGGAATTTTTTCGATAAGAGACATTTGGGTGGAGAGATGCTGGCACAAGAATTAAGACTCACGGAGCCTATGGTGAGCTGGTAGATCAGCTGTGGAGTAGCATAAATAACTGACGTCAATTAGGTTCTATGTAGTGTTCTTAAGTGGTGTTGGAGTCGAATGGCTGGTGGTGTAGTTTCATGGGACGCATATGAACTATTCAAGGTTGGAGAGCATGGTATGAGACTGGATCGCAAGGAAGGATATTATGGCTAACTCTAGCAGACTCAAATTATGCCCGCGACGCGTTTGTGACTTTCATACCTTTGAGTGTAGAGTCTGATGCGAGAAGAGATGTCATTTTTGACTTCTTCGATCTCCTATCAGCAATTGCTGCACATGGGAAATTGAATGGTTTGGCTGGACGAAAATTGTCAAGATATGCGGGATGGTGGGCTTTCGATCACGTTGATACAGGCGATGGATTCGAAGGTGGATATAAAGGATGGTCAACGTGGGTAAAGCTTCTGGCAGGTTAGATTAATGTGCTGACAATAATATAGTGCGGCTGATGCTGCAAGTCATCTGTTCTTCGCCTATCTTCGATCACTCTCCCCCGATTCTGTCGCAGGTACGAACGGTATATCCAAATTGCCAATGTCCCTACAGAAGCTTGTACAGGAAACAGAATATCCACCAGAACGACCTTCGTTATTACAACAATCGACTACGAAGGTGGTGATGATAGTAAATTCCGTCTCACCTACGCCATTCTCATTATTGAGAAGAGCAAATCATTTCCAATATCGAGATGATGATCGCGCTCTACAGCAATTCTCCGAATACGAGGACCCCGTAAGAGCTTTGACTGATGAATGCCGTCGTGTTCTGAGATCAATTTCTTCTACAAATCAGTCTCAGATATCTAGTTCGAAAGAGTCAACCGGATTACGTGATGCATCCTGGTCACGATTCGAAGATATTGGATTTTCGGCGTCTTTTGATGATAATACGGTGGATGATGAAACTAATTTCCTAGGACCTCGAAAACCAAACCCAAAACCAATCGAAGGACTAAGAAGCACTCCAGCGAATGGTGGGGCTAAAGCTGGCGATAGGCCAACTACGCCATCCTGGGCAGATTTCCTCTCTTCGGGCTTTGTTGATGATGGACCCAGTAATCCTCCGCCTTTACTCTTACCACCTGATAAGATATTACCACCGATTAATACCAGAGCGGGAAGCTCACAATCACATCAACCTAGACTCGAATCAAATAAAGACTTGGAACCGGGTGAGCTTGCAAGCATTACTCGATTCGATTTGGATGATTCTTTCTGGTGGGTATGGATCAGTAGTCTGGCTGGAGAGGAGACGGTGGACAGAAAGGCTTCATTCGGACGTTGTGCTTTGATTGAAACAATCATTCCTGGCGGCCGATGGTTAGTCATGGAGGAAATGGTGAAAGGCGCAGCACCAGAGCCCGCGGCAGGAGCTTATATTGCGGAAAAGAAAAGCTTCTGGGGGCGAACTAAGAAAAATAAGACTAGTGTGAAGCGACGAGGATCTACGGGCAAAACCGAGATGGAGAAGCCTAACAACTTGAAGCCGGGATATAGTCAAAGTACCAGCGCCAGCAAGACTACTATAGGTCCTGATCAGCATGCTCGAATTCAAGCAGCCGCACTGCAATTACAACAACGTCAGAGAAAGCAGGACGAGGAGAAGGGATTAGGGGTTCGACGTGGAAGAAGCGATTTGGAAGCAGCTTCGTTGAAGACCAGCAGTGTCTTTACACTTCAACCAATTATCAAGTCAGAAGCTTCTCCAGCTATGAAATGGGCCAATAAATACGATAAAGATGCAATTAGAGAAGCATATCTCGGTAGTAATACCACGGGACGCGGTCTTGGAGAAGCTACTATGCAGACAAATGGAAATTCATACGATCGTCAAGCGGCGTTATCGCCAGGTGCTAATAATAACAGAGAGCTCCCAGCTACTCCAACTACTCCAAATGGACGTTCATCGCCTTTACCACCTTTACCAATTGACGAGGAAAAACGAGAAGCGCCAGCTCCAATTTCACCAAGTGATATTCATCCACTCGAAAGAAAGCCCGTTCCATTGCCTAGCTCTCCTTTGAATCAAAACAAGCCAAGTATAGATGCTCCAAGAGCTTCTCTGGATCATTTAGGCTCAATGACTGAAATCCAAGATACGCACAAGAAATTAAAGAAGAAAGATCCTGCTACTGGCGGTGGATTTAGGGGCATTTTCGGCAGGAAGAAGCAAACGAAACCTGCACCACCAAATGCTTCTGAAGTAGCAATGAACGGTAAAGGTGGAAAGAAATCTGAAGGGAAAAAGAATAGTCTCACAAGACGTTTCTCGAGAAAAAAGAGCCCGCTCGTTTCACCTAGTAGTGAGGGAGGAGATGGGTTCGTTTCACCAGCGCCTCCAATGTCATCCGGTGAACGCACTCCCGTTACTCCAGTCACCCCTCGGCGTCCTTCTTACGAAGAATCTATTGATCGAGATGATATATCCAGAGTTGATACTGTGGATGCCCGAGAAGCTCGTCAAGAGTTTTCTAGATTTGATCAAGGACCTCTCGAAGACTTTCCATCTTCTGTTCCAACAGCTGAATCGAATACACCAAGAGCAAGTGAAGACTCTGTATCACCACCAAACGTTGCAAGAAGTCAACATGAGGAAGTCGATGAAGAACCTCAAAGAGAACCACCTACACAACCCAATTCCCCTCAAGATCGATGGGCCCAAATCCGCAAAAACGCCGCCGAACAAGCAGCCGCAAATAGAGAAAGTGAGGAACAATCTAGAGGTGGATATAGTCAACCGACTGATAATGATGATGGGGAGACTTCTGGAGAAGAGAGTAAGTATTTACCTCATTTAGCGGTTTTTTCGTGGGGAAATATACTAATGTATCCAGCAATCGAATCTCGCGTTGCACGTATTAAAGCTCGTGTAGCTGAACTTACGGGTAATATGGAGAATAATAATTCACCTGCTCCTCCTATTCGAAGAAAGCCTCTATAAATACCTCTACGTCTATACCGATACCGATACATTTCTCGTCATATACCCACCGCCAAAATTTCCCTTATAGACTCATTTTCAGCACTTTCAATTCAGACCCCTTCAAATTTGCATACATCGCCCCCATGGATTTTACATTCACTGTCCGATAATTCCCACCCACTACCAAAACGTTTTTGATATTTCAGATCTGGTCTTGATTATTGCAGCGCATATAATTTGGTCCGATTTGAAACCTCTCTTTTCTTTGTTTCTTTACAAGTTTGAGTTCTTCCCTTTTTCTACTTTTTTTTTGAGATACCATTCATGATTTCTGTTCTGTGTTGCAACTTTTTTTTCGCTGAGACGAGAGAGTGGGGAGTGGGATGTAAGAGGAAAAGATTGCTAGCGATCTGGATAGGGATGTGAATAGAGATGGACATGGTTTGATAATGTTGTGCTTGGGGTTCTAAAGGAGGGAGGGGGGTAAATAATGGGCAGGTGCAGATTGTAGGGATGGAAGGGAGGAGGGGATGGAATGAAAGTAGAGAAGAGAAGATAGGGAATGAAAGATGTTGAGATACCAATGGTTCTGCCCTGCTTTTTTGTGGCATTTCTGATGATAGTGAGATTAGTTGGGAGTGAAAATGCAGTTAGATTATGTGGCATTATGGGAGTGTTCTGAGGAAGAATTGAGAGAGAATTAATAAAAAAATTGAGCAGTAAAGGATTGATAAATATTTCGATTTGGATATGGATATGGATATGGATATGGTGATGTGGGATTGTGATTGTGATTGTGATTGTGATTATAATGGTATTCAATGGGTAGATATCAGTATCTACTATACTATCTATCTACTATGCTATCTACTCTACCTAGTAGATAGTTTATCAATTTGTCGGCTTGAGGTAAGTGAGGAGTTGGGAGTTGGGAGTTGGGAGTTGGGAGTTGGGAGTTGGGAGTTGGGAGTTGGGAGTTAGGAGTTGGGTGAATTAATAGGCTAGCTGGATTAAGAGTCTAAGACTTGGAGTTTAAGAGTCTTGGGATTTATTTATCGGAGAGATGAGGTTTGTGGTATTGTAAAGTTGTAAAGGTGTAGAGTTGTAAAGTTGGAAAGTTGGAAAGTTGAAAAAGTGTAGAGTTGGAAAGGTGCAAGGATGGTGGGGTTATATAGGTATAAATAGCAAATAGCTTGTTGGGGAATGAGATTGCTCGGGTGAGGATTGATGGGAAGGGGGTGGGAAGGGGGTGTTGTAGATT
>NGKG01000001.1:1473579-1502932 GCA_002162505.1 Myriosclerotinia scirpicola
GATTGTGAAGATATGAGGGGTTGCTGGTGGTGATGGTGATGGTGGTGATGGTGATGGTGATGGTGATGGCGATGGCGATGCTAGTGGTATTAACAATAACTCGATATATTAGTATTCTAATCCTCAGTGTTAATTGTATATCTCATGAGTCATAGAATTATTGTGCATAATGCAATTATTTGGTAGAGCAACAGTTGTAGTTTTATGTCATTGTTATTATTGTGATTGCTGTTGTTATCGTTATTATCGTTATCGTTATTATTCATTACATCTGAAGAAAGTAATATTATATACTCGAGTAAGTATTGGTGTTAAGTCTTACGATTTGATATCTGGAATGTGTTTGGTTTGTTATTGTTATTATTGTTATTAGATGGGTAGTTGTGGGGTGGGAGAGAGGGGAGAGGGGAGTTGTGGTGGGTTGAAGGTTGGGGTGGAGAGTGGATGATTTGGAGGTTGGGGNGGGGGGGGAAGATGTGAAGGTGTAGTCAATTTGACGTTAAGACTCAGCCAAAAAAAGGGGGATCTCATTCTCGGTTAAAGAAATTAGTCACGCTACTATACAAAACCCCGCTTCATTTTCTCTTCAGACCTAACTACTAGGTACCTAGGTATATAAACACCCAGCCTCCAACCAACTAATATACAATTAAGGAATTAAAGTAATACACACTTTTGAACGATGTTTGCTTTTCTCTGGAAGAAGGTGTAAGAATTCTTAGATCTTTGGAAGTTATGTTTTAGCAGATTTAGTGATAGGGCTATAACGTGTAATGTTTTCGTTGTCACAATATTGTATAGTTTCGTCGATTTTTGGGCGTGACGTGATGATTATCTACGAGTAATGATACTAACGAAAACTAGCAATCGGTGATGAATGATATCAAGTCTTGTAATGAAAATTGAATACTAGGACTCTATACGAGGAAATCAAAAAGATTAAGGGGTTGAAAGGTTAAAAGATTGAAAGATAAAAGGGAAAATAAATAGCAACGCTACCAACGCAAACGCGAGGACAATGTGCAAATTCGAAGCGCTCCTTGAGTAGATATCATATTCTTGATCTTGCAAGATCTTACTTGAGGTATTAGGTAACTGTATAAGATGATTCGTATTTGTTTGACTCGAGGTCAATTTACGTGTACATGCACCTACTTTCGACAACCTTACGAATATACTATTAAATTTGTTAATCAAGAAGTACAACTCGAAGATTTCTATCTGTTAAACTATCGTGATCAAATTCTATGTACTAGCATCATAGTCCATCTCACCTAAGTTTATACCTTTACCACCGAGAAGAATTCCTTCGCAGCCTTATTAAACCCTGGCCTTTCTCATAAGACTAGGAACTCTAGCACTCTACTCAGCTTCCTAACCACCCTGGGCTGTCGACGTACGGTATACCTAGTAATTCTTCCTGATCCCATTCTCCCATTCCGCAAGATCACCATCAAAAGTCAGAATAAAGACGAGGCAGATGGTAAGAGTTGTAGGCCAGCAACCCTAGCGCCGACCGCAGTAATGGTAGTCGTGAGGGTTGAGGAAATAACGCTGCCATACAAAGCATAACAAGAGAAGACATCTAGTGCACTAGTCTTACAATAGAATCTATTTTTTTGTGAACATCTCACATTACTACGAATATTGAATAAAGTCTGATCTAAAGGGCTAGTTCGAGGCAGACCTTTCAGTCTTCACAACTTCATCAGAGTTTTCAGTCTTGACAACTTCATCAGAGTTTTCAGTCTTGACAACTTCATCAGAGTTTTCAGTCTTGACATCTTCATCAGACCTTTCAGTCTTGACACCTTCATCAGCCGTTCCCAAGGTTTTTGTCTCTCTTTTTGTCTCGCTAAATTTGACTGGTTGCCGATTTTCTATTTTCCAGACTACCGTCACGACATCCTCTACAGACTTGTCTGCATAATCATCTAGTAGGAAATCCCAATCCGGCACATCCCTCTGGCGATCTTCCATGATGCTCCCGCCAACCTTCTTGGAAGGTACCATGAAAAATGTGCCTTCTATCATGAAATTGAGTTGATACAGAAACATCCGAGCGGCATTAGTCGTATTCAGGATCTCTGATCTGTTTTCATTGATGCTTCTGACAGACCTTTCCAACTCACTATCTGCGATAGCTTCATCCACACTCACAAAGCCATTTTGCCCCCCGAGCAACAAATCTGGGAACTTAACCTCCCAATCAGAGGGGTTATGGTAGTGTAAGCTCACTGGAGCGGGAAAAACATTTAGGCACCTCACTTCCGTCATTGGAATTGCGATCCACCAAATGATTCCTTCGATTCGAACATACTCGTGTTTTCCACCTTTGAATTTATATCCCCAGCGCCCTAAATTCTCGAAAGTGGAATTATAGACACCCCAAATCGCTACTGCCTCCGTGGAAATGAGATTCGTGGCTGCCCTCGTAAATTCAACGGACCATTGCAAGCAGTTGACGCACATTCTAAGTCGGGCTGCAACTTTTATCGTGGTGGGAGAACACGGACAATCTTCTGCCCCGGACCTTTGCCTCTCGGCGCATTTTTGAATAAAGAATCGAGTCTCATGCGTACATTCACATCGAAAGGAAAACAAGGCGCAATATAGGGGTACCGCCGACATGATAAGAGAGTGACAATGACTAATAGCTAACAAGCTCGAAGAGGGAAGGTATTGATCTTGAAACGTGTGTCAGTCTTTTGAAGAATATCAGGAGAGAGAGTATGTATACATCGCTGACTTGAACCAGTAGTTCACAAAAGACTTGAACGTTCGTAGATACGAGGTACTCAGTGAAATTGGTTTGGAGATCTGTATCGTTCCAGCGACGAGCAGTGATAATTACGGATGTAGTAATATTACCGCTGGCAAACACTTATGATCTTGGGTTTACCAGCCTCCTGCTATGAGTGATTGTTTGCCGCGAATGAATATATGTGATCCAAAACTTTTGTGAAAATGTATCTAGAATTGCTTTGCAGATAGGAAAGAAAAGAAGGAGGAAATCAGAACGAGAATTAAACTCCAAGCATTTTTGTTCTCAAGGAAGTCAGCCCTTGAACCTGGTCGTGAGGCGGAGCATGGTCCTTTTGGTAATAGAAAAAGGCAAGACCGTTCCTGCTCCCTAAACTCATAGTCACCTTCTTAGCGACGTTACTCGAGCTGATAACAAGAACCGATGTCAAGCATGGACAGTTGATTTTCCATCAAGTCAGAATGACTTCTGCCATCTCGAATAAGAGATATATTTCTATTCATTATGATGAACTTCCTACTAATGCTATTTACTTTTTTCGATGCAACCGCCGTGTTTCGAGGAGTCACACTACATCGAAGTTTTGACTGAGTAGACTATCACATTTCAATACCAGTCATCGACTAGCATACAACACCATTAAAGAAGCATCCACCAGTGGCTCTTTGCCATAAACTTTGAGACCGTGGGCTTTCACACCATTGCTTTCAACAACCATTAAAGTAGGGACTGGATGGAAGGAGAATTCCAACATAACACATAATTAATCCAATAGTTGACCTAGCTACATCCTACACGGAAATGAAAATGACAACTAGAGGCGGGAAAGTAATTTTGGGACACGAATCGATAGTAAATGTGGGATTAGTACTTGCATATGGAGGACTGTCATATACCGGCATGCCACGCCCTAATATCCTCTGTGCCTCATCAACACATTGAAAATGATGTTTAAGATATTTTCTTCGCTGTTGCCCTTGAAGCTGGCATGGCAAACATACGTGTGAGCCGTGTCTGTCGTAGCTGGGTAGCGACACCTATGCTCGCCGAGAAGAGATTGGAAAAGCTTCACAGACAGCAATTTCATCAAGGCGGCAGCTCCACTGAAAAGACCTGCTTTGACTGAAGAAACAATATAAGCCATCAGTTTATAATGCAATTCTGCTGCAAAATACGTCGATGGCGCAGAATAATTGCTGATTCCAGATTTAAATTTACGGTGCAAATGGGCTAGAGTTAGCTCAGTTTCTTATTTACCCTCTGCTACGACAATCCCATAAAAACTTTACTGCAGTGTTGTGCAAAATTTTAATCCCTATAAGCTTCATTTAGGATGATCGGTTTGCAACTTATCAAAGGGCAATGAAATGGCGAAAGCTATACCCCACTTACGTGTAGATGCAGCATGTATAATACATAAAGACGATTAGATTGATGTGAATCGCGCCTGTTGCTGGATTGAGGAGGATGCATCACTATTATGCGATTCTTCCTAGTAAGAGTGCCTTCCGCTTGGAATATAGTCACCTTATTGGAGCTTTGTTTCCTCCTTTCGTAATATTTATAGTTTATTTGAATGCTACTTGATAAAAATTAGGTTTTCATTAGCTTGATGTATATATCAGGAACAAGAAATCTTTGCAAGGTGCGAAGCGCGCGCTGTATAGTATCAAATGCAACACACTTACGGAAGAACCGAATTGGCAACGTGAGAATATTGCAAAGTGACATTTATCACATCTCTCTAATGCTCCATCGTCTCATCAATAACCAGTCAGGTAAGTCAATAAGTTTCCTATGAAGTCCCACTAATAGCCAAGTAACTGGACCCATGCAGACCCTGTCAAGTAGTCACTGAACAACTCACATCACTGATAAAGACCTGTAAAGTTCCGACGCACTTCACTTCCAGGTGGCCAAAAGTCTCTCCTCTCGTGGTGTTTACACGCGGTTGCCGTGTCGATCCGTGAGATGCAGGCCACTGTCCAACTCATAAGGGTAGGCCAAGAAATAATCAAGAACAATCCTCAAATCCCTCAGCGTAATATCATCACTTCTCTGGAAAGCAACACCAGCCGAAACGGCAATAGTCATACCTCCTATCTTCAATTCCCTGGTTTGAGGAACAGTTTGCCCTCCCAAAGAAACAACAACCAAGGGCCCCTTCCAATCGTGATTCATCTTTCCATCCGTAATTGAACTTGCAGACTTCGTCATCTTCGATCCATCAGATCCAAAGTTATCCCGCATATAAACAGCAAGTGTATGATTGATGCTTCGTGCTCGTACGATCCTCTCCGGTTCGATGAGGAGTTGTTCGGGATCAAACCGATCGCGTGGACCATAAGAGAGAAATTCGCTGACATCTGGAGCATCGAATAGCCCTTCGATATTAGGAATCTTAGTTTTGACAAAGTTCACCCATACTAGTTTCGGGGATGTACTGTCGGGAGGGAACAAAATGCCAAGTTTGTGTGAGGGACTCGGTCGTGGAGGGATGGTAGTAAATTTCTTGCAAAGGGTTTTGTGAAGAGGCCAATCGAGGGCTTGGCAACTAGGGGAACAGTAGGCGGCGGATCTGCAGCGTGCACAGTCTTTTGCGGGGAGATTGCAAATAGTGCAGGTTAGTGCCAATGGAGTTCGTGAACTGACATCAGGATCGGTAGTAGGCGTCATAGTTTGAGACTTTGATATGTTGACAGAGGAGCTTTGGATATGTAGGAAGACGGCAGAAAAACAATGAGGAAAGTGAAAAGAATACTGTCCTAGTATTCACTTCACGCCCTTTCTATTTGCTAAAACCACGATACAAACGCGAAGCAAATCAATTTCAATGAGATACTACGATGCATATATCAAGATGTGGAATTGGAACGTCCTGTTGACATCCAAGTGTGAGTAGGTGATGGGTAATCACGTGATAAACGCGCTCGGTAACATAAAGTTTTCAAACGCGACAGACGAACTCTTTCAAATATTAGGTTACCGGATGATTGCACAAGACGTCATCATAAAAAATTGACACTCAACATTGACCAGTAAGTATTCGAGTTGCTCACAATATTTACTCTATTATAGAACCCTCATTATTTGCTACAAAGAACTAACCACTCTTATGGCTTGTCTGCAGTATCCAGGTTTCCACTGATCCGCAAACCACAATACAATCAAGAACTCCTAACTCCCGAACATGGTTTTCCTCGACAAACTTCCAGGCCTGGAAGTTAGCATTCTAGTAAATGGAGCAAAAGTTCAGGAATACGATGATGATGAGGAAGTAGAAGTTAAGCCAGGACCGGTCGGCGAACATCAAGCTTCAGTAACAGTATCCAAATACGTTGAAGCCGTTGATGGTGCCGAGTTCAGCATCGTATTCTGTTTATCTCCTCAGTTCAAGATGGGCGCGCCTTGCATTCAAGAAAAAGTCTTTGTCGATGGCAATTATGTTGAAAATATTGTAGTGGGACCCGATCATGTCGGACGCTCCCACATTTTGAAGGGCCCGACGACCTTTCACCCCTCGTCAGGAGGTGGCGCAGGACAATGGATGATACAGAAGTATAAATTCTCTAAGCTTGATATCTGTGCGTTAATTGATTCAATAATTAATGCTTCTGTCAATTGTTTTGCTAACAATGTGAAGCAAGTGAAGAAACTCGACTCTCCACCCTAAACAAAGACAAAGCTGAGGCCGAAAAGGTTGGTACGATCGAAGTTAGGATCTGGAACGTTACCGCAAAGAAATCAGTAGAAACTTGCAACAAGAACGGCTTCAAGCACAAAACTGCCTCTACTAAGTTTCATGAGAAGGCGCTTAAAGGTCAAGCCAAATCCCATAATGTTTCGTAAGTTAGATGATAAGCATTATACTCTCATAGCCCGACTTATTCTCGTAGTTACTCCGCCGAAACCCCCACTGATACCCAACGCTTCGTTACTTGCACAAGTATCGATGGCAACGATTATCCTATAGCCATATATCAGTTCAAATACCGGTCGAAAGGTACCACGCAGAGATGTGAAACTGGGATGTGTTACTAAAATCAAAGCAGTATCTCTTAAGCAATTGATGATCATTGAGCGAACGCCCGAGCCGGAGGACAGCCCAGCACCGGTTCCAGCACCAAATGTTGACCTCGGCAACTTGACACCTGCCCAACGGGAGCGCCTCGAGGCGTTTCTACGCAATGAGGGGATTGCTGTAGGTAGCACAACTATATCGATTCTATATATACGCTGATACTAGTGTAGGCTGGCCGTGCATCCCACACCCCCGAAAGAAAGATCAAGCGTGAGCGGGATAATGGAGAAGGCAGTTCAAACCAGGCACGACGAAAGAAGTCCAGAACTACACAGGTCATTGATCTTACTGCGGATTCCGATGAAGATGAGTAGAAGTGTATTGGCAACATCTAGAGCCGCTGAAGATCTTATTTATGGTGGTCATTATCTTACTTTGATTGTGGCGTTCTGAGTTGCACATCTGTTGATCATTTCTTGATCAGATATACCCCATTTAGTTCTAGGTGCAAGATGATATTTATGGAGTACAAGGGCGTAACAAGGTGGTGGGACGGATGAATCAACGGCATCAATCAAAGATATTATCAATTTTGATATCGTGAGCTCTCATGCCATGATTTTTCCTATCTCGCAATAGTGTTTTACTTTGCTATTGATATTGAATGGACAATGTCAACATATACATGCAGTATCACCAATGGCATGGTAAACTACTCACCAAGTAAATATATGTTAAAGTCCATTCACTACAGAATGCATCTAAATGTGAGACGATTGACTTGGCACAATCCATTCGAAGGTTTCTCAAAATTACAGATATACAAATTAGGTTCGATTCTTTGCCCTCTTCAGCTCTCAATTGCTTTGATCTGTTTACAAATCGTATGAGAAGTATTTCTGGATTTTGAATTCTGACCTCTGTTTAAGAAAACCCCAACACCCTTCGCAATTCGCACATTGTACTCGGTACTAGAGTATTCATATAGGGAAACTCAATACTGGGAACCCGGCAATCTTCCCATAGATGGCAACCCGATATCTCAACCCCGAGTGGTCACGCAACAAGATTCTGATCTGTATGGATACCTGTGAAGGCTTGGAAATATGGTAAGCACCAGGAGTATCTAGGTATACTACTAGATGCTAACATCCTTTGGGTTTGACCTCTCCTGTGGAGACTTTGACCGGCCAAGTATTGATCCGGTAAGATTTTCAAATATTCGAAGCGGTACAGGTGCTTACTGCTATGGGAAATAGGTGTGGTACCAGAGGCTGGTGGAGGTTGTATTGTACGAAAATTCCGATGCATATGGGTCTCCTTGTCAGGTAATATCTCAAAGAATATCTCAACATAGTATCCCACGGTCTATAGCCACTCATTTTTCATGATTGCTGTTGGCTAGAGTGGTTATTTGGGAACCAAATATGTATTGCCTTTCACTAGCGCATAATCAAATATTCTATTATTCTTTAGCTACAACGCCTTAGCTATTCAATAACCTCGTATGACGCCATAAAAACTCCCCTTCCTTTAAATAATAGCCCTGATAAATGGAAAGAATGGCTCTTGACTTAATCCGAATCATCTGTTGTCAAATCAATCTCGACACGTTCGCCCATCCTTGCCCGCTTGCTCGCTGTGAATCCACTGCCAGCTTCATCCCTTTCCCGCTTGATCCCCTTTTTATCCGCTTGGAGTGGAGTATCCTTTGCCTGGTAGATATTATGTTTAGTGTGACAATCGCATTTTTAGATTAAAACATACCACTGATTTTCCCAAAAGATCTTGGGGCTTAACCTTCCGAGTCTCGTCGAGGTTATTGGGGCCAAGATATTCCGGAACCTCATCTGAGATCGGCGATAGCGGTATAGCGAGAAAAGTGTCTGGCTCTGGGCTTGTTTCGAGTATCGCAAGAGATTGAAGGGACTCTACAATTGTTAGCAAATTCGGAGGAGCAGAATGCGGTATGTACCTTTAGATCTGTATTTGAATCGATATATAGCAACCGGGTAGTCTTTTCCATCTAAATGATCCAAGTGATAGTGATGATGTGCCTTCGCAAATTGAGGAGCTCCTAGTCTAGTGTAGAATGATTCGTTAGGATATTTTTGCAGCTTGAGGTTTGTCTAATAAAAAACAGTGGCTTACGTAGTGCTGTGTGACGTAGATAGTTTCTTGAGCGCCTTTTCGTGCACTGTATCGAGTTTGAGTTTTTTCACACGAGAAGACGAACTACCAAGTGGACGCTGTTCACCCTTACGGTAAACTTTCACGACTATCTCCCCCACGGAACTCAGCCGCTCAGCATCCTCTTTCACGGATACTAGCTTTGAATCGTTGTCGCCTTCGAGAAGAGTGTTAGTTTGAACACATCATTGGCTCCTCTTGATATGACGCCGGACTTACAGGTAATTATATTAGTGAAGAGAAATGGTTTCAAAAAGGCACGCCCATTTTCTAACGTTGTTACGACTCCTCTCATTCTTTTATGCCTGCCAAATATTGTCAGTCTCTTGGGAAATCACAGAATGATAGACTTGTAAAGATATCAACCTTCTACAAATTTAACGATCCACCTGCAGGTTCGATACCACCAAAGGATTTTACGATATATTTGGCCCCCTCCTCGGCAGATAATCTCTCGACTTTATATGTAACAACAGGAAGAACCAGCTCCTTAGCTAAAGCAAGTCTTCCGTGGTCAATATCAGTAATAAAGATCGAGCAAGCTCCGGCATCTAGTTGTAGAAAACTGAAGTCGAAAGCTGCTTTTCTATTAAATGAAGCTTACCAGGGAGTCTTTGCTTTGCTGATCATTGGACAGCTAACTTTCGTGCCATCTATAGAAGTCCAGAAGGAGAGATTAGGTGAATCGAAATCGCATGCTTTATCCACCTCAAAATTGATTTCGAACTCTTTTCCTGAATGGGATTCAATATATCTCGCAACTGTTCTCGAAGCTTGATATTCTCCCACATCTCCAGGTACGATCTCAAGCCCATCGTCGTCGTATTCTTCGAGCGCGTGTCCATCGACGCGCACAGTAACCTTAATTCCGCGAACACCCTTGAGAACCGCCATAGTTGAGAAGCGCACTCACCTAGGTAATGTAAGCATTAGTCAGTAGTGTCGTGATGTTGACTTCTTGGAATAGTGTAACGCGTTGCTTAAACAAAAGGTAACCAACAGAGAATTCAGCAGATGAAATGGAAAATGCGTACCTTTGAGAATGCCTCTCTACGTATACGAAAACAAGAGGTTTCCTGCGATCCACTCCTTTTTTTCGCTCTCTGGCAGTGGAACTCTCTGCTTAGGAAACGTGACCGACCTCTAACCAATCAGGAGTTGAGTTACATAGAGGCATGTGCTGGGCTCCGCCTCAGCCAGATATTATTAATTGCCGAGCAAGATTTCTTCCTGATATACGGTATATTACCTTCTTCAGATAGCGCACTCAGTATCTCAGAGACTCATACTGATAGGTATAGAAATGAAATCTAAACTCATCCTGAGTTTCATATAGCTCTCGAAAGGGTTCTTGTTTCACTCACTTTGGACGACGGAAAGGCCTGAGACTGAGATGACTCCAGAGAAGTAACAGTCCTTGGCCAATTAGCTCGATAAAGTTGAGGAGGTTATTCCAAAAGTTAGACGATGCGAACCTACCTCAGGCTAGCCTTCATGCCCAGTCGAATTTCGAGTTTCTACAAACTTCCCACTGATGGTTGTTCAGTTTGAAGTCTATGGTTAATACTCGGGGTAGTCGAGTACCGGTACCGGTATAAGTGTGATTAACCTTGGTCAGATCTTATGGGTTTCTTTCTTATATACCATCAGGGATATCAATAAACTCTGAACCAACTCACCACTTTCGCTGAGCCATGTCGGTTTCCTCTCTCGATCATCGACCTTCTCCCTCCCTGGGGCCTCTTCCTCATTTCACGCTCAAGTCACGTCATGTTAATATAACTGGCACAACTTCAACGAAAGAATCAGATCGGGTCGTAAATATTTATGGAGCTCTCCAGTCATACAACAGCGCCAGCGCAACATCATGAAAATAGCTATTGTAGCTCTGGCGCCGATCCCAAGAATGCAATTCCCACTGGGCGCCTTCGCCGTGGGTTGATATACTCCATACCTTTCACAAGTTCAGTCACTAGCAAGTTAGATTTTCACGCACATCTTCTCTCGTAGATCAATAGTTTGATAACGTTAGTTTGATCGTTATCCCCCCAATTCCTTCCATTTTGGGGAATATCCTCATTGAGGGACGTGTGTGATAGATTTTGGACCCTGTTCAGCTGCTCAATTGGCTCGGAACAAGTAGGGGGCATCATAACTTTGCATATATTTGGGCTCAAGTCTTCTGAAGTCTGCCCTTTCTTCTCCTTTGATGCTTTTCGTTACACTTTATTTCGTCATGTATCTCTCAGTCGCCTGTTTTATAAGCTAGCCTGCTGGCAATTTCGAGAATCTTGTAAGATATGGGCCGTCTATCTTCATCGTCCATAGAATAACTCACCTCATTGTTTTGTCAATGCTTGGAACTCGCACATATACCCGCTTGTACATCTCGAAATGTTTTAATTTGGATGGTTATTTTGCTCTTTTCAGTATCGTTAGTATTTTTCTCTCTCCGCCGTTTAAAATGAAGGGCATTGATATAAATACTTCAATTGCCTCTTACTGACTTTGCTGTTTTAAGCATACGAATTGAATCATATATGGGATGGGATGTACATGCCTGGGATGTTCGTCCGGAGTCACTCACCTTTGGCCTCAAGTTCGTCTACATAACGCACATTCTTTTCGCAACCACCCTGACTCCCACAAGACTTTCCATACTATAGTTTATTTGTCGAATGTTTGAAAATGTGACACCCAAGCTTCGACGCTTCACATTCGGAGTTATGATATATATGCTCTTGCACGGCTCCATCTTCGCTATTACTCTCATATTCCACTGCAGGTGGGCATCGACATGTTACATTGTCGGGCTGTATCTACTCAGTAT
Organism: Myriosclerotinia scirpicola; assembly: GCA_002162505.1. NCBI lineage: Eukaryota > Fungi > Ascomycota > Leotiomycetes > Helotiales > Sclerotiniaceae > Myriosclerotinia > Myriosclerotinia scirpicola. The sequence continues at coordinate 1,485,385 of NGKG01000001.1, forward strand.
CCCCAAGTCCGATTTCTGATTATTAAGCAGTTTCTTTCGTTAGTCAAATCTCGCATAAAGAAGTCCATCTTCTCTTTTCCACCATGTGTAATGCGATTAGTGATTATATAGTTGTGGTATTGCCAATTCAGAAAACATGGGAGTTGCAGCTTCCATACAAAGAAAGAAGCTCTCTGGTTATTTTTCGCAATCGGTTTTATTGGCTCTACTGCAAGTACCTTAGCACAGTCTATGTGTATGAATCTTCTACCAATCCTGATAGAATCTGGTCAACATATCCCGTATACATATAGAGTTCCATAGAACTTTATCTTGGCCTCGTGAGTCAACATTCTAACATGTATTATCTTAAAGCTATCTAACAAAAACTATAGTTTTGCGCTTGCATTCCAGCAAGTGTGGGTTTTGGGAGGCTCTGTTATCCCAAAATATATCAAAGACTAGTCGCTTGTGAAGTCTAAGATCTAGATTTAAACAAGGTCGAAAGAACGACCACGGACTCGTCGATACCAATAATGAATAAAAGCACATTATCGTTGAGCGGGATGTTAACATTGAGACTTTCATCCCACGATCGTGTATAACAATGAATCAATCACCTGGAATGCCCAATTACCCTCATAATTTATGATTGATATGGTATATAGTTGCATTAATACCGTACCTCACTTTTATCCATAATAATCTATGTCTTTGTATGGATTTTCGCATTTTGGCAGATTCCTACGAGTCGGATTCTGTATGATATGAGGCAACACTTGCACACTCGATAAGGCCACTAAGCTCACCGGAAGTTTACTTAGCCTCCTCAGATATTGTCAGACACCCTCGTACACAAGGCCAATATGAATACCTTTGACCGGTTCTAATAACATCCTCCCTTCATTCCTCAACACATACACAGGATGCTAAATATAAACATATTTCATTCTTCCGTTCATTCTTTTTTACTCCAATTTATATATATATCATCCAGATATCTATAGCACTAAATCCAAATCCAAATCCACATGTACCCAAAACCCCAGTATAAAAAGCCAGACCTAGCTGGCATATGACAGATCTTCCTGCAATCAATAACTCTACTTCACAATCCATTCCTAACGCATATGAAAGCTACATTATCTCATAATTCACACTTCGCTAACCTTATAAATATTACCACTCTCCATTCTTGGACACTGTTCCTCAATCGATATTCTCAACAATGAGAAGCCCCAGTATTCCCCACCAACGCAGCATTTGTCCCCACAGCAAGTCCGTTTAGAATTCCCAGATACTCCAACTCGCTCGCCCTAAGATTCGCTTCGAATCCGCCGACCATCCCATTCACTCCCCCACCTCCACCGTCAAATCCCACCCCACCCCCAGTAAACCTCGTATTTATCGACGAATTCCCAGCACCTGCACCCCCACCCATCACCACTGTACCACCCGCACTCCTCTCCGCGCCCACGCCAGCATTTACAAATACCCCCCTAGCAATAATCTTCAATTCCTTTTCTGTTCCCCTCGCGCCTTCCCAAACCCCAGCTAAAACCTTCGTAGCGCCCAAACCTAATCTGATTCTATCTCTAGCCATCTTCCACTCATTTGATCCCTTTCCTCCTCTATGAGTCCTACCATCGACACCCTCTCCCCTGTTATCATAAACATATGCGCACGCACTCAAATTTGCTAGTGTCGCTTTCGTAATTCCGCAGATGCCTAGTGGCGTATGCAATAATATTGGGCTCGGAAGTGCATACAGATTTATGGCAGTCTGGGCGGCTTGGATAGTTTTCTTCGTATGTAGCCAGCGAGTTTGCTCTTCGTGACCGGATTGGGGAGAGATAGGTGGCGGTGGTGCACAGCGGGATATCCTCTCAAGCGGTGAGTGGTAGAGGCGGGATAGTGGACGATGGATTACTAACAGAAGGCTATGATTCCTCTGTTAACATCTTGCGTGTGTCCATATAGAACTAATTGACATTAGAGGGTTGAGAGAAAACAAAAGTTAAACATACGTCTGCAATAAATTCTGCGCCTGAAACAACAACTCATCAACCTCCTCATTCTTATCCACCACCCCTTGTTTTTCCACTGGCAAGTGAAGTTTCCAATTCACGAGCATTGCATCCGCATTCGTAACAGCAGGTTCAAGATTCTTTCCCGTGATGTCGTTGATGCTAAGAATGGTGCCGATGATGCGGATCAAGTCGATGAGGTATGTGAAAGAGGAGAATATTGGGATTTCGTCTTGGAACTCACGAGAATCGTATTCAGAAAGAGTGCGAGGACGGGGAATATGCTAAAGATTATTAGCGTGTTTGATCATGTTTGATGAATTGAGAGATGCAAGTGATGTCACGTACTCCGCTTTCATATTCGTGATCTTCGCAGGGAAGATCTACGTGCACCTCAATCGCCGATAAGCTAAAATATATTTATTAGGGAATAATTACAGAGTGTAGAATCTCTCCTGCAGAAAAGGTTACTTACATGAAACTAGGAGCGCGAGCAATGCCAGAAAATACTCCATCGAGAACATACAGTCCCCAATAGGTTCTCCTCCAGCTCTCAGCTAACACCGGATCTCGTTCCATTCCAGCAAATGCTCGATGATTCATTCCAATCTCCAATGCCATACATATGTTCCTATCCAAGATGACACGTGCCTTGTCTCTTTCGTCTTCCGCGTGAGTGGCAATAGCCAGGAGAAGTAAAGTTTGAACACTAAAGCCATTCTGTGGCAAGCTTGGTAGATCTAGTTGGCTTAAAGCTATAGCTTTGAACTCTGCCGATGGGATATCAGGTGCATAGAGTGATCCAATATATTGCATCACTGGCAGGAGATTATTTAGTGAGTCGGGATCGGATTCTAGCCCCCTCAAGAAATATTTCTTCGGAATAATATAGGGATGGGCTCTATGAAAGAAACTATCTAACGGTTAGTAAATGATTCCGGACAATGTTTCACGTTAACAAACTTGTAGTAAAGATCGATCAATCGCCTTGGGTCTACCAAATTAGTGCTGTTCAACCTTGATGAAGAGCTGCCAGGACTCGCCGAAGCATCAGACACTGCACCGGTCCATGATTCACCAGAAGAAGTTCCAACAAGACTTCCGACTGAAGTGGAATCCCTTCCTTTTTCTGTTCCAACAGAACGGCCCCTAATCTGTTCTTTCACCGAGCTTCTTTTTCGCGGAGCGTTCTTGTCTCTCATGCCCCTTCGAGACTTTGCATAAAAGCACGGCTTATCATCTTGCTGGCAACGACTGCATGAAGGCATTTCTGCACCGCATTTTACATGTCGACTTCGACACTATTCAGTAATTAGTATACCTGACAGCAAAGAATATCCTCTAACCTACCGGGACACACGCTAACGAGACCCTGATGCCACCTCTAGACTCATGACTCTGAGTCGTAGTTTGATATGCAGTCTGTATTTCTTGACCTGGCCTTCCAAAATCAACAAATATCTCTTCCGGGGCTTTCGGGAATGGAAACTGGGATCTATATTCTTCGGAATCCATGATGCGTAACAATGGGGTGAGTGCTCGGGTGCTCGGATTGTAAGATAGCTTTGTTGGGACTAAGCTTTAGAAATATAAAGATTATATGGGACTTGACAAACTATACAGATTGGGCTATTGCATGCTGTGCACACGCTGAGAGTGGTGTAGCAAGCCGATGATCCTAATAACTATGCTATGAGATAACTATAAAAGCGATTCATGGTGAATGAAGGATTGATTGTGTATAATATAATCTGTGAGACTGTTTCAACCTTTTCAGCCCTTCCATGCTCTAAAGTAAGCTTGTTCAGATGTCAGCACATTGAAGCATTCTCATGTCAGCAAAATCTCGAGGCCAGCAAAGATAAGTCGGATATATCAAAATTAGATCAGGAAATTACAAGAAATAAGTCCGGTCCCATCAGCAACTTCATGGGTGGTTTTGATATTCAAACATTATAGAAGCGAGCCCCCACTGGTAATTGGCCACACGTAGAATCTGCATCTGCTATCGTTCCACAAGTCAACCCAAAAATTTCCATGAAACACACGTTTAGTATACCAAGCCTAAACTTGGGATCTGGGGGAAACAGTAAAACCCGTTGAACGATAAAAAAAGTCCGGCGATGTCTTGGTATCCCACGACCGTAGTAGCCGCTCCTAGTAGTCATGGGTTCAATGTTCTATGCATATGGACTAATGACGATAAGACACTACGAAAATGGGAGATCTGGGGAAGGGTTACATTTGGGGCGCACACCGTGCCGAGTTGTACTCTGTCGTGTAAACCTGTTTTCCGCGGAGGTTAATAGCAGAAATCCCACCAAAAATCACATATTTCTTCCCATACAGGCATGATATATTTTGATCGACAAGGTTTTTATTAAAGCGACGGTTGTTACGAATGGGCGTTAGACCCATTCGTAGCAACATAACTTGCATATTCGATCAGTTGAACAGGAATTTGACGGAACGAAACGGAATATAGATCTGATAGCGGAACTTAACATCAATAGAGCTTGCTTGAGCTTATAAAAGATAAAATCCTGTAAGTATTAGCATGGATAGACTGATACCGGTATTGAATCTCAGAGGCCGATTCGATGTCTCAGCCGTTCAGGAACTCCTAGAGATACACCACTTGGCAGACAGACCATGAACTCTAAGAAGAACAAGCCTCCGGAAGGATTCTTCAACCTTCAGCCTTGCGTGAAATTTGAAAGCGGGGCCGCTGGAAAGAAGTCCCAAGGATGCATGCATGACAAATGAACTGCAAACTCAATGGGAACTTCACTGGCTACCCCACTGCTATTGAAATCACTGGGGGGAATTTCTTCAACATCATCTTCGAGATGGACGGTTTTCGGTACAGAAAAGAAAAAGAAATAAAGATGGCAGGCAGCAATGCGTTGAGCGGTGAATTTCCTCCTGCGCGATGTCAGCGCATTGCAGATGCAGGGACGCAGGCAGAATTTGTAGACTGAGGATTCGTCGAAGAACGATGCTAGTAACTTGGGGAAGAAAAGGCAAAACACTGCAAGGGAAAAGAACCCTCTAAATGGAAATATAACGAGATGCGTAAGATCTTATCTCACAAACTCTTACAACCTTGGGAGTTTCTTCTTATGAGTAGGCTGAGTTCTGGAGACGGAACGTGAAGTGGGATATTGATGCCGACATGTGGCTGTTTTTGCAACCGTCAGCTTACGTTCTGGTATTTTACTAATCGCTTTGCTTATTTGTAATGATCCCAGAATTGACCCAAAGACTGATGATCCATCATGACGGTACCCTTGGATGTTTAGCGGAATCATATGAACCAATCCGGTGGGCAAATCTATACTGTGAAGGAAGCGCATAACGACAGCCCAAAATATCCTTGATGCCAGTGAGCTATATACAAGGTATACATATCATGGCCATGCACTCGTTTAAAGAGAGTTGAATATATGGGAGTTGAGATGATTCTCGACACTGGTCATCAGAATCGGAGAGAAAGCATGTAAGGCTTCCAATTTGAAAAGGCGTGTGTACGAACGTACGCGTACATATGCAGAAGAGTAACACCAGCCAGCTACTTAGCAGTCACACAGCATTCTGCTGATAGGGGTTCGGGTGAATACATCCAGACGAATAGGAATGACGGCAATCTTCAGCACACAAAAACAGAAATAGAAACAAAAATGTCATTTGTAGTACATGTGAATGACTAATTTGGTAGAGTTCTAGAATTTTAGAGCAGCTTCGCACGCTAATCCATACTCGCATTAGCTCAATTTCCCCAAAGCGGAAGGTTGGGAAGATGACAAGTACCTCGGCATTCCCTAATGAACATAAGCTACAGAAACCCTTGCATTTCACATCGCAAGTCTCACCACCTCCCAAGTTACCAGAATATACCAAAAAGATATACTCGCCATTCGATGCCCTCCCGATGACATCCAACGATTTCATCCTTGCACAACAGCGCCTTGCCGCTCGTCGTCAAGCTCGTGAAGTAGCAGCCCAAACACACCTCAACCGCCGACGCAACACCGCCATCTCCCAGCGCGTTTCCTCCCTCCCTTTCCCCTTCTCGAGACTTGGGACGGCGGGTCTCACAACTTGGGATGCGATATCGGGGCGCGAAGGGACTGGTCCCTCCTTTCGAGTCGGTCAGGTCGATGCCGAGTTATTGGATGAAGAGTTATTGGACCTGCTCAAAGGGCAAGTGGGTGAAGGCCTCAAGTATTTCGGTACTCACATACAAGATGATTGGTCTGCGGAAATAATGCTAGCTCTGCGAGCTATTCTCTTTAAACTAAGTATATGGGATCATGATGCTACGTATGGCGCTACACTACAGAATCTAAAATTCACCGATGCGCGACACTCCGGACCTGTTTTAGTATCTCCATCGAAATGGCAGAAAGGTTTATATGGGCTCTTCACTGTAGGCGGCAAGTACGTCTGGACGCGTTGGGAAAACTACCTGGTCGATTCGGACAATGGATATAGCAGCCCTTCGCCCCTTATCAGCCGACTCTCTCGAATTACAGACCTCTTAACAAATGTCCACTCCACCGCCGCCTTTGCATCATTTCTCATCTTCCTCGTAAACGGCAGATACCGAACCCTACTCGATCGAATTCTGCGACTGCGATTGGCGCCACCAACGAGCCAAGTCAGCCGGGAAGTATCATTTGAATATCTCAATCGCCAACTCGTGTGGCATGCCTTTACCGAATTCCTCCTCTTCGTTCTCCCTCTCGTGGGAATTTCTCGTTGGCGACGCTTCCTCTCGCGCGTTTGGAGACGTACGAAATCTCTCTTCAACACATCATCCCCCGACGAACTCTCCAACGATACAAAGAAAGGCGAACTTTCCTTCCTCCCCGAACGTACATGTGCCATCTGTTACCATGATCAAAACGCGCTACAAGCCACAGAAGAAGGAGTCATGGCGGCCGCAGCCAGTGCCGGCGTGATTGGGAGCGCGCAAACCGATATCACGAATCCATACGAGACGGTGGAATGCGGATGCATATACTGCTTCGTGTGCATAGCGAGTAAACTGGAAGCGGAAGAGGGGGAGGGCTGGACCTGTTTAAGATGCGGCGAGGAGGTTAAGGGGTGTAGAGCATGGAGTGGAGATGTCATTATCGCGGCGCCCGTCGTGGAAACCAAGGACGAAAAAATCAAGGGACGAAAGAGCGTAGAATTCCAGGACGATCGCGTCATGCGAAATATGGATTCGTCAGCACATCCAGATGAAATAAAAGATGGCGGAAGAAAAAAAGATGAAGATGATGGGGATTCGTCGGATCATGATTCTCATTTGGGACAGGAGGAAGCGTATGATGAAGAAGAAGATCAGGGGTTAGAGGATTATGAGGATGAAGCCGAGTGATTTATTTATTTATTTATTATTCATTCTGTGGGGTTTGTTTCAAATACCTATGTTCGATTTGATGTTTTGTACGATACCAGTAGGCATGAAATGGATGGTGTAGTTTGGAGTTTTTGGGGACTAGGGGAAAATAATGAGACGGGATGGGGTGGGGTGGGATGGGATACGACGGTTATATTAAAATACTTATAATGAACAAGGCTCACTAGAATCTATATTGCCCGAATAGATGCTTTTAGTAAAGGGGAAATCTATTCCTGGATTATTTTAATTATATGTCGTAAAGCTAGTCTAATCTGTTGGTCTGAAGTCTATAGAATAGTGGAATATCATCAGATGAGCACATGTGAGTATGGGTATCTATATCCCCCTTTTCCCAAACGCCAAATCTCCGTTTCGTGTTCGTTTCCATTGATATGACATCCATCTATCCATCCATCCATCCATCCATTACATTACAGTATTGTCCATTCATCATATAACATATCTCCTCTCCCAAGAAGCAACCCCAAAATCACCCCCTTCTCACAACCTCTACGATCCACCTCCTCCCCCCCCTCAATTCTTCGTCTCATAATTCTGCATCTCAACCTCACCACTCCCCAACCCCCTCCCCCCATAAAACCTCCCCAACATGCCCATCTTCTTCTCCGTCGCCCACTTCCTCAAATGCACCAACCCCTTCACCACCAAAAAAATCACACAAATCCCCACCGCAATCCCAAAGACATACGCCGCCACCATGCCATTCTTCGCTTTCGACGGATCCAAAAACGCATACACGTATTGATGTTTCGTCGCCACAGTTACATATGCCAGACCCAGGTAACAGGCCAAGATAACAATGAGCCAGAAGAGATGGATAAAGGGCGGGGGATTGGTACGGGTGAGGAAGATTTCGAAGAGGGCAAAGAGCGAATTGAGGCCGTGTTCCGAGACGTTGGACCAGGCGGGAAAGCGATCGGGGAACCAGCCGTGGGGCACGGCGGAGCGGAAGATGACGCCCCAGTAGACGATGGTGACGAGGAGGGGGAAACAGATGATGGTGGTATAGTAGAGGGAGTGCAGGGCTTGCAGGGGGCGCGGCCATTTGTTGAGGAGGGGGGTTCCGCCGTGGCGGGCGTATGAAAAGGTGTGAAGGGCGGCGAAGAGGAAGTAGAAGGCTATGCCCCAGTAGCAGAGGACTAGGGGGGTTGGTTAGCATTGAAGATGATGAGAGAGTGGTGGGGAAGGCCAATGGTGACTTACTAGTAAAATACGAGAATGAGAATCTCGCCGTCGCAGCTCCATTTGTAAATCTGGCGATCTCCCAAAAGATGACGAAGAGGAGTACGAAAAATGCATAGAAGGACTATGGTGAATGAAGTTAGCCATCTGTACTATTTGGGACGAGACAAAGATATGAGAGAAGAGAGAAGAGAGAGATACGTACGATAGCAGCCCTAACGGCAAAAAGTGCCCATGGTGATATTAACCATGAAGTTTCGAAACGATGACTCGTGTCCCAAATATCATCTCCAAATTTGAAGGCTTGGAGTATGTTACCCGCCATGATGATTAGTGAATTAGTGTAGTATGAAGAGACACGGCCTCGGGCGTAACAGCAGACTGAACGTAGACTGAACGTCGAACGCTGTGCTTGCGAACTATGCGTAATGTTTATGTAGGTAGGTATGCTACAACTCGTCCAATATAGTAACGAATGTAAACGACGTAGATCACCTCAACAATTTCTCCCTCGGATAATCAAATCTCAATTGGAATCTCAATTAGATGTCCCACCTTGGCCAGGTATATGTGTATATATTCCGACCTGTGTCCTATAATTTTGTGCTCCCCTTTCTGAAGTCTAAGAAAGAAAAAGAAAGAAGGAAAGCAAAGAAAGCAAAGCTCAAGAGTCAAGACAGATAAGAAATGTAGTAAGTAGTAGATTTTAGTTGGTCGCCCTTGTTGATGGATGGATGGATGGATGCATGAATTGGGGCTTGTAGCGTCCAGCTAGATCATCCCTGTAGATAAGACTAGATAGGTATTCAATGCCGATATATAGTGGAGAGGTAACGGTAGAATACAACCTAGAATGAGATTGGATTTGAAGATATATGAAATAATATACTAGGTATGTCGGATGATATGTATATTGATGTTGAGAATGGAAAGAATTGTTTTTCTAAAGAGAGGGGGTCAGGGAGAGGAAGAGGAAGAGGAAGAGGAAGAAGAAGAAGAAGAAGAAGAAGAAGAAGAAAAGGGTGGGGGAGAGAGAATATGTCAGTTCGTCTTTTGATGGCTTAAGGTTAGGTAATTACTCTAGTAGAGCTACTCGCTCTACTTACTAAGTGCTCCCACAACAAGTCAATATCTAAACTTGCATTCTTTGTGTTCTACGATTGTGGGTTGGATGAATCAAGATATAAATAAGCTGTGGGTTTTTATATCGTATCCACGGTATCGTATCGTATCGTATCGCATGAGCATGATATCCATATCTACTCAACTATCGAAGGAAGATTTATCAATAGTTTGGAGAGGATATTGAAAATAAATCGCAAGCAATTTGAGAACTATTCCGATGGTTTCCCCGAGTGATACCAGTGAACGCAAGACAAATATTAGAAAAACTAATAATGCCACTTACCAAATGATGTCTGAAGTACCGCCCATAATGACGCAGCCATGTTCATGATGGATGCATTTGGATGTTGGTTCAGCTGGCACTGTCTCGCAGATTCTAACTAAACCAAACACTCCAGACGTATACATACATCTTACGTCTTATCGGACCTTGATTTTAGAAGGTATACTCTCAGTGATTGCAAGCCTCTTCGTGTTTGTGCCTTCCAGCTGTTGCGCGGATCAAAATGAAGCCAAACTTCTCCGCTAAACACAAGCAGCAGAGGATGGTCGACGTGAACAACGGGATCTCGTGAAACTTTCCCTTGTCGTTCTCGACAGTCCTAGAAGCCGTGGATCTATAATCCTGTCCATCATCGTTTGAGAAGTATCTTCGTAGGAAGAACATTATTATATCTAGTCTCTGCCAATATTTCAATTATATATCGCAGTATTCTTCTTCCTGGATTGCATCATCCTTAACAGCTCGCAAGGTGGTATTCCGCATGCTAGTGGCACTGTGGAAGCAATAGAGTCCCTGATCTCCATAATATTGCTTATAATTGAGTTTGTTCCGTATGAGAAGTCTCGGTTCCATGGATCGAAATGGTAATATTCCATCGGCTCGTGAGAGCGAAACATGGTCAGGATCTGGCCCATGATTGCCCCTTCCGCCATCAACTCTATCTGGCCGGAGAATAAACGTTATGAAGGTCCACGGGTCTCGATCTCTGCTGCACAATATGAAATTCACTTCATTCATTGCCGAGATGAAGGCAGGTGAAAATGAAATACTTCAATATCCGAAAATGTAATTGAACATTAGATCAAACTATCGAATGATAGATTATTAGTCGGAGAATGTTGAACGAATACATACATACCTACTGATCAACCATGTAAGTAAAGACGGATAGGGGGGGGACGGGGGGCAGATTGCTGTCAACTTTTTCATATACCATCTCCGAGGATCCAATGCAGCTTGCTTGCTGTGCCTCCTGCAAGTTACTGCGATTGTGGACAAGTTCAAAGACAGAAAGATTCAAGAACAAACATTTGGAAACGAGTTGGAGCTTGAGATACGACCTTCCTTTTCATCCTCTTACTGCTTACGCTTTAAAAGCCTTGTAAATTGGTTCAACTTGGTTGTATCAATCGGAGAGACTCGGTAACGGTTGCAAAGTCTCGAAAGAGGCTATGCCAGCGGTGTTATAGAAATTCAAATCAAGTAATAAGTCGTCAAGGGTTACCTAGGTAGTCCGGGGATCACCCAAAATGGGACGGTCTGTGAATGTCTGTGTGTACATGAATCTTCCAATCCGGTGACAACTTGAAGATGGATACAGTATCAAGAGTAGTAGAGTTGGATTCCGTGCTTCTCTTCTTCATATGAATGTCATAATGTGAGTCTATTACCTACTAGGTACCTCGGCAGCTCGGCAAGGAATGGAAGGATTGTACGAAGTACTGTACTCGAGTAGAAAAGATGGCAAAGGTCACAGGTGTGTCAAAGATGCTAAAGATGGCAAAGATACTAAAGATATATGAGGTTTCTATAAATGGATGAATTTCGATATCTATCGCAAAGGGTGTCTCGGAGTACAAGACCATGGAAGGAAACGATGCACATTGCACATACCGATACTCCGTATTCTCTCCTGTCTTCTCCTGTCCAGTGTCCACCCAGTCCTGGTGGGACCTCTCCGCAAAATTTGATGACCTACATATTCGATATAGACTTCCAAGTTCCAAATTTCTCACTTGGGTACGTACTCCGTAAATAAACAGGGGAAGGGTCCGAAGGGGTAGGAAAGGATTCAAAGGAACGATATGGTTTTACCGGCGAAGGTTTGTAAAATGTCTCTCCCAGAAACCCAAAGAAAGCCACTACCACCCACCACTTACTTACCTAGATACTTCTCCTGAGATTGTCCAATAGATTTCTCCGTCAATGCTGAATTGAGGACAGTACCTAGTTAATCCTAGAATATCTCAATCAGTTTCTCCACTCAAGAATAATAAAAGAATAAGCCAGACCTTGTTGTGAAGGCGCGTGGGTGGAGTGAAGATTGGATGAAGAAGACAAGATACTAGATAGATGGAGCGGCTAAGAATATGGATGGATGGATGGATGGATGGATGGATGCATTCATGAACATTTTGAGCATCCATGGATAGATACACTTGACGCAAGACTCGATCAATTAATTAAATATATATATATATATATATATAGTATATAGTATATATAAATATTAAGAAATACAATTAAATTGACTATTTAGTAAATAAAATATGTAAACACATCATCATCATCATCATCATCATCATCATAATCATAATCACAGTATCATCTTGACCGCATGAATGATCTGACCCTGATCTATATACTCTCCCGTCACTTATGGATCGACTTATATGATTGACTACCAAGATAGGTAAATGCCAAGTTGTGTTAAGTTTTAACCCAGGGGAAAAACCAAAAACCCGTTGAAATCAAAGTTCATCTAATATTTACCTACTCCTCTATCAAGCAAGAATTCCACCTTCAACCGGTTTATACACCTACCTAGGTAATAGCTACTTTTAACTACTTAAAGATCTTCTTCATGGATTGGTTTAAACTTCAATAATGGATAATAGGTAATGAAGGAAGAAGAATATTAGAAGAAAGGGAAAAGGGAAAGTTTATAATTTATAATTTATACGATACGGATAAATTCAATAATAAGGTTACCGATATCCCCATCCACCTTCCCGTCTCCCCTCTTCAAGATCTAATAACTTTTGTATATTCTCAAAATACGCCTTCGCCTTCGCCTTCGCCTTTGCCTTTGCCTTCCCCCTCATTGTGTATAGGTAATCAAATCCAACCTACCTAATATTCACCAACATCCTATTTCCTTTTTCCTTTTTCTTTTCCAATCCAACCCTTCCTTCCACTCTGTCATCCAATCCATTCACCACCCAACCCAGCCTTCCCTTCTCATCCCGCCGTGAAAGATATACCAATACCTACTTCGTACCAGAACGAACAACACATTCAAACATCTTACACCCTTCATCATCAATCCTCAAATTTTACATTCCCTGCTTCTCTCTTTCTACTCTATTCCAATTTTTATTTTATTTCCGACATCCAAAGCTTGAAACGAAACTTCCGCAATCAAAGTCGATCTCATCCCGCGCATGGTCCCCTTGATAAGTAATGAAAGGATGAAGCTGAATTCAAACTAAAATCTACTTCCCTCCTTCAATACGTCGCGCGCCAACTTTAGGTTCCCACTCGTACCTGACGCTACTGCACCAAGTAGATACCTCCAGACCTCCAGATTTCCCGACCTCCTCTAGGATCTCTGCGCTGAAAGGGGAGGGTGAACTAGGAACTAGGAACCAGGAACCAGGAACCAGGAACTAGGAATTAGAATACGACTGGTTTGGATCTGCACCAGTGGAAAGCTACCGTCGATATCTTCCCTGCCTTGGGCGTGCTCGAAAGTTTTATCATTTGCATATTCAGAGCCGTGGACCTCTACAAGCGCTGTTGTACACCACCAGTAGTGCGCACTGCATCAAACATATATTACCTCATCTGCACTACCAAGAATCCGGTCAATATTCACATGCAGCTAAAGACGCTACCATTCAATCAATCCATGTAGCACTATCAACTCTTGCATAAAGTCTAAGCAGACAGACAGGCATTGGCACCATGGCCTTTTACGATTCCTCTTCTGATCACGAAGTCGGCTTTCCGATTATTCTCGAACCTGACGATGATTCGCTTTTCGAAATTCGAATAGACGATACGAGGATAAATAACGATACAATGAAGGAAGTGCACCAGGTTAAAGAAGTCAAGGAAGTCGCCAAAAATGCCATGGTACCTACACATCCTATAAATTCCATGCAAGGTGCCTTTGCAGAGTCGATGCAAGAGGCTGGCGACAAATCTCGAACAGTACCCAAGATTGGCGACGCAGCGACCCGACGAAAGATCTTAATCGAACAAGATCTGTCCGAGGATACGCATTCTTTACGATGGCAGAGGAAATCGGGTCAAAAATATCATGAATTGTGGAAGTTGATGGCACAGATATCCTTTGGGATTTATCTACTCCTCAATGGAATTGCGAAGGACGAAGAACAGGTCATGTCAATATTGCAGGGACATGTGAATGAGGTAGATGGATTTTTAGAGAGGACGCTGGAGGATTTCGATCTGGCACAAAGTGATATCGAGGAGAGATTGAAGCATTTGAAACTTCCACTGGAGAATATCACAATATTCGATTCTATGTTGGAAGACCGAGCTTTTAGATCACAAATCGTCACTGGCAATGAACGGATTGAGCATGTCATTACCCGTACGGCAGCTGCTATGAATGACACGCTTCTCGATACACAACAAGGAATGGATGCTTGTAAGGAATTCACAATATATTTGGCAGGGCAGAAGGACAATTTGACATGGCGCCGACGACGTCCTGATATGGAGAGAGTCTTTGATGCAATGTGTGGAAATGTGGAAGGTTGGCATAAGGCTTATGTCTCATTACAGACCAAGGGTAGTAATCTGGGGGTATCCCTTGTTCAATTGGGAAGTATTGTGGCAGAGATAGATCGTAGAGCTGGTCAGATAAGTCGGCAGTCGAGGGTAAGCTCACAAGATCAATCATATTATTCTTCGTTAACGATGAGTAGTTCAGCATTTCGTCCCCAGTCCAAACACAAGCTTCCCCGCCCGTGTCTCGCAACCTTCGAGCATCTATGATCAAAGAACTTCCTAGCGATCCAAACCCTATTACCCCAGCGATTTCTGCCACATTGCCAGCATTTGCCTTGGTACAGGACCGCGAACGAACACCGGAGCCAGAATCTGAGAGTGAAGCCGAAATTGAAGCTGAGAGTGAAGCTGAGAGTGAAACTGAGAGTGAAGCTGAGGGTGAGGCTGAGCCTGAACCATTGTATACTCTCAAACCTACCACGTATTCACCTATCCTTCTTCCGACCACATATTCTCCAATTCTCGCCCCAACCACTTATTCTCCAACCCTGGCACCAACCACTTATTCTCCAATCCTGGCACCAACCACTTATTCTCCAATCTTGGCACCAACCACAAATTCTCCAATCCTGGCACCAACCACTTATTCTCCACTGCTTCCCCCAACCACATATTCCCCAAACCCTTCCCCAAAACCTTCGCCCAAGCCCTCACCCAAGCCCTCACCCAAGCCCTCACCCAAGCCCTCACCCAAAACGTCGCCCAAGACTTCTCCAACAAAGAGGGTTTCTCACGGTTCTTCTCAACAACCCGCTCCCGGAGGCAAGAGAAAATCATCGCTTCGAAAACGCTTTTCTTTAAAGCGGAAAGAAGCAGAGTCAGAAACGTTAAAACCCCCTTCTAAATTGCTCTCCGCTCCAAGAATCAATTCGTTTGCGGAATCGATGATAGATCCACATTTGAAGCATAACCAAATAGTTCGTCCTCGAGATGACTCGGAGCAGCGGCGCATTGAAACTTTAGATTTGGCTGCTGATAGGGCAGAGCGTAGCAGGGAAAGGCAGATCAGGGAAGAGCGTAGCCGAGAACAACTTAGGGAAGAGCGTCGGAGAAAAGAACATAATAGAGAGCCGAATAGAGAGCGAGGGAAAAGAGATGAAAGAAGCACAGATCGTGATAAGGAAGAGCGCAATAGAGAAGTGCGCAAAGGATCCGGTCCTTTAAGTATTCCCCGCCGCCCCGAGCTAGCGACGAATACACCCCCATCCCGTGGAGTCGATTCGGCATATTGTTCCGAATCGGATCCTCCCATTGCGATTCGTTCGCTAAAAGAAGCCCTCCCTTCACCAGCATTCCAATCTCCTTCTTCGGCAAACTCGGTACCGATTCTAGTAAGTCACGATCGTGAAATCCCGCCGCCAATCTTCACAAGAGATTTCATACCCTCGCCCCACTCCGACAAACAATTTTTTCGTCCCGTCAACGCATCCCCGCATTCTCCATTGCAAAGACCCTGGACTGCAGCACCAACGCACCACGAGCGTGGACCAAGCTCCTTGGGAAGATCGGCCGCACCTAGCCGTATGGGAATGAGTGTTATTAGCGATATGACCACTGTAACGATGGAAGATGGAAAGAAAGTCAAGAAGAAGAGAAGTGCATTTGGATGGCTGAAGAAAGCATTCAGTTTGAGCGAAGAAGAACGAGCAGAATACGAGGAAAGGAAAAAGAGAAAAGATCCCGATCCATATTATGAACAGAGGCCACCGAGACAATTTTTAGATGGAAAGAGGCTACCACAGCCACAGCGGGGTTAGAAAGTAGGGAGGATGATGAGCATAGCGAGCGTGCATTTTTTTTGTGCAATGTTGTAAAACGATACCCATTCTGCATATGTAATTTTTGATTTTGCTGTTTTCCCAATTATATTATTTGAAGCCAATCTAGGGAGGTGCATTTAGGAGCGAGGATTTATAGGATATCTGATACCTATGGAGTTCAGCGTAGCGATGGTGTTTCGGTTGGGGGCATATATACATTTGAGTTTATATAAAATCAAGATCAATAAGGGGAGCCTGGAGGCATAGGACGAGGTCATACCGATATGGGTTGATTGGTTGATTGGTTGACTGGTTAGGCTAGCGGATATTATGGAGATGAGATGAGATGAGATGATAGTGATAGTGACAGTGACAGAGGAAGTCAAGTCTCAAGCTCGAAAGCTCGAAAGCTTAAAATATTAAAATATTAATGATGATTTTTCTTTCGTCTGATGGGGTGTTGTTGATGTTGATATTGATATTGATATGGGTGAAGTTTTTATGTGTGGTGGATAGAGTAGGTAGGTAGGTAGGTAGGTAATATAATGGCTGGGAAGGCTGGGAAGGCTGGGAAGGCTGGGAAGGCTGGGAAGTTTATTTAGGGGAAGTGGTAAAGTTCTTGTTTTTTTTTTTTTGCTTGTGGTAATTACATGGGTAGAGAGGAGAGGAGAGGGTAAGTTAAGTAGTCTTTGCCTTTTTTGGGGGGGGGTTATGGATGCAGGTGGGCTTTTGGGTGGGTGGGCTTTGCGATGTTCTTGACTCTTGATGGTTTGTCGGTTTATGGGGGTGCGGAAAGTAGTGCAGCAAGCAAGCAGTACAGTGCAGTGCAGTGCAGTGCTCAGCAATTGCCGTATGGATACCTATACCTATACCTATGTATCTGATTCCTCTCCATGAAAGAGGATCTCCATGAAAGAGGAAAGAGGAAGATGATCTCCAGCTGTTTCTTGATCTTGAGTGGTGTGGTGTGGTGTGGTGTGGTGTGGTGTGGTGTGGTGTGGTGATGTAGATGGTATGTATGAGGTAGATGGTATGTATGAGGTGGAGGTGGAGGTGGAACGAACGAGTGGCGCGGGGGGCGGGAGGTTACTAGACTACCTACTAGTTAGATATGACGGGTCTTGTTGGAAGTTCTTGGAAGTGTCGATGGTGGGGATGGATGGTGGGGATTTGGAGATGCTGGACAATTTTGTTCCAGAGAAAATCGTTTGGGATGAAT
>NGKG01000001.1:1503032-1529877 GCA_002162505.1 Myriosclerotinia scirpicola
TGGGTTGGGTTGGGTTGGGTTGAGTTGGGTTGGGTGACTTTAGGGTGAATCTGGAGGGTTTTGATTCAATGATAGCGCATTATCAATATCAGATGAGCATACAGTAGAAGTTTGCTCTTGAGTCTTGCCTTTGTCTTGCAAGATGCATGAGTAAATTTCCAATTCTAATATTTACGCACAAGCAAGTGGTATAAAACGCAATCAATGTGCCTAGCTTTTTGGCATAGGTCTTCATCTTGTGATTCTTTGAATCGTAGCCAGTGTCGCGCGATGCTAACTTTCCCCAGTATCATATGTACCTGAAACTAGCGGTAGCAATAAGAAGGAGATGAGCTTCAGGATTGAATGGCAGGTCAGTGATTGCATCAGAAAAGCGATAGTCGAAAATAGTGTGGGATAGTAACCATATGTTTGTTATTAGACATGCTGGCACTATCTCCCCCCATCAGGTAATCTGCTAATGTTTAGGTACGAACTTATTGTATACGATGCTTGAGCTCAGTTATTTCTTTATCTAATAAAACAAGCTTTCTAACGCCAAAAGAAGGGTGATTAGGAGGTTGATATCGAAATTTAGATTGAAGGCCATGGCCGATACACGAAAGCGAGTACCACCAACATTCTCCATGAGCGCTTGATCTCGAAAAAGTCTACCGCATAAAACTCCCTTAGATATTTGAAAAAGAAGTATACGATATACCCTAGGGCTGATTGCTATCAACTTTAGACCCAGTGCGATGAGAACCTCTGCAGATGGCTAGCCAAACGTCCTCCACCCATCACGATGAGTTTCAATCCAAAACATCCGATCTTTCTCTCCCTTTCGGGTATATCTTCAACGATCGATACGGAAAAAAAAACCAATGTAAAGATAAACCATCACTGTGGCGAGCCTAGCCCCTTTCCGACCTTTCAACAAATTCTTCAGGACTTCTGCGTAGAGTCCAGTCCTATTAGCCGGTATATCCAGGAGAACAGTTCCAATATCTTCTTCGTATATATGTACGAGGGTTTTTGCGTGACAACGCATACCCCAAGAAGCTTTCAGAATGAAATTTGATATCCCCAATTGTATGCGAGGCAAATATCTCTTGAATGATTAGACTTTCACCAAAGCTGAGAAACCCCTTATTTAAGCATGTCTGAGACGCCTGGTAATAATATTCTAGACCCGATATCCAAGAGGATTCATGAGTTTAGCCATCATAGGAAGTAATTTCCGGGAGCAAGTGTAGTCATCGAGCGCATCGATAGTCCGATATAGGTGTACCGCCGGCGCCATCCTAATGTGAGGGGTTCCATTAACGAGGCCGTGATATTCAATCCCGGGTTCCTAGGTTTTATGCCCACAATGAATGTGCGTATTTCTCATATAGCTATGAAAGGCTTGCAAGTTAACAACACAGCATAGATGAGCTTAGAAAATGGCGACTATAACAGAATAGTTTCTCAAAAGTACACCTACCAAGCCTACTTACCAGAAGCCAGCGTTTTTAATATTCCCGACTACAATCCGACAATGCAAAACTCTGGATTATTCAATCTATTTAGAATACTTGTTGTATTTAAAATATTCAATCTATTTAAGTCATTCAAATCATGACGCGCTTTAATCTGCACGCAGCAAGTCTCTCTCCAACTGTGCTAGACCCCAGGGATATGTGAATTTTCTCCCGTGATTTTAGACCATAGCTTTCTGACCAACGATGTAGTCTGATACAAAATATCAAGTATTGGGTAGTAGATATGTACTCAGAATGACGTTCGTGCGATATCAGAGCTTAATTGATCTTAATATTCATGCCTTTTAGCGAAGTTAATGAAGATCATTTGCGGAATCTAACATTAGAAGATGAAATGCACGACCTCTTGTCTGACATCAACCATGATTATACCAAACAAACTCAAGATTTGACCTGCTATTATTGAAAATGCCCCTACTACCTGGAACTATTAGTATTATCGTCGCTTGTAAATCGTAAGAGACGAGAAACTCCCAGGATGACTTCTCCCCCTAATTGATTGGAGAGTTGGACTTCGTAGTCGCTGTTACTTTAATCAAATAGACCCTCTTTTCCTAGACGGAGTATTCTAAAATCCTGGTCTAGCAGTAGTTGCTTGATTTGATCATTATTAGTTTCTCAGTATATCAAAGGATGATCAATTATCACCTGAGGAAAATATTTCCATTTCAAGGTAAGCAAGCAAACCGATAGATTTCCGAGTCATAACTATCATCTCACCAAAAATCCGTCTATAACTTCCCGGACTTTGCTCATAACCACTAAATCATAATTTCAAGCCCCTAAAAATATTTTCATACGGATCAACAATCTTCCCTCTGAATAATCAACAAAATCGTACTTGCGACCCCTAATAACTTCGTATGACCAGTCCAGTACACAGGTACAAACACGAAGCCATCTTCCAAAACAAATGGTTTCTTGACACAAGTCAACTAAGATATCACATAAGCTTCCACTCCCAGTCCCTTAAGCCCCAATGAAATCTCAGAATAAAAAAGCATTCCCCCCATCTCACCTCATCCAATCAAAGACTCGTAATCATCATAATTTATTGTCCAAAAAACTATTTTCGGGTCCCTGGTTCGAGGAACTGGATGGGATATGATAGGGCTTATTATCTTCAGTTCTAGACTACTAGTACCGTTTTTCTGGAAACCGGAGCTGGACTCGGAGGAACTGGTTCACCCTTTGGTATTTGTGTAAGATGGTTCGATCAATGATCGGAGCTAAATCCGTAACTCCATGTGGGAATTTGGGAGTGAAATATTGAGAGAGACAATTGCACAAATTGTGGTGGTATGTGTTAGAATTTGTTTGACTGAAAAAGATAGAATTAGTTCAGCCTTAATTATAGTGGATCGACGGATTCTCATCACCAACAAGTTGGTATAGGTACCACTATCCCGGGTAAGGATTTCGTATTCGAGACGCTCGGTTTTTTCACAGTTGGAACTGAATATGGAAACCAACATAATACACTGATAACGAAGGATTCTATTCATGACTAGTGATTGAGCGATGAAGACCCTGATCAGTTTATTTGGTGGCAATTATGATATTGACACGAGTGATGTGATCTTCAGTTTTCCCACCAACTTCAAGGATAACAGATTAAGAGCGATCGAAAAATGTAAAAGAAAATGTCTTCATTGAGCATTTGCAAACTCCAGGAGACTATGCTACAGTAGTCATATTGAGTCAAGATCCCACACCGGCACATGTCTCATATTCGTGTTTTCATATGAAAACGTCTTCTACGAAGCCACTTGGCACCAGAGTCATCATACAAAATGATGATTTAGCAAGATCATGTAAGACCAAGCAAGACCGAAATGAACAATTATGTCTGAAATTTATAAAATTTAGGGACGGATATTGGGCGTGTAAGATTTGGGATATGGAAGTTGAAGTAAATTTCTTACAATTGGTGCTGCATGCTTATCTAAGGGAGAAAACATAAACCAGAGCGTCAGGTTGATATTGGATGACCATAGTAAGTTAAGGTACATTACCGATGATTTGACGGGACAGTAACGGTGTCCAAGGTAGGAAAGGAAGCGATACTTTTGCCTTTCCTCAAAGGTGATAATACTTCGTAAACTTTTAACGCTGAAATTTCAGCATTAATAGAGGGAACAAGGTGTCATACTTCTGGCTTCTCTAAATGAACGCAAGTTCATGTGAATTCACGCAAAATTTCGTGCATGCTTATACCGGTATTTCGCCAATAGGGTTTCTGCGAAGGGGGGTGATTGGATAGGTCTTTTATTATCATATTTTTTGTCTAAGACACACGTGGATGATCTACGTAGGATGTACCGTATTGCAGTTGGAATGGATTCGGAATCCCAAATATCATAGGCAAAACAGCCTTGCAGGATTAGTGGTGAAACGGAAGCGAATAGGAACGACTGTGCCGTTTTGATATGGGATGATGGAATGAAATTGTCAAGGGGCCGTTTACGACGAACTTGTACTCACCAAGAGACGCCGTGCAATGATTTCAACATAGAAGGATCGATCAACGGTTCATAAGACGTTGATGATGATGAATGCTTAACAGGATCCTTGGTACCAGTGGCACTTACTCTATAATGATTGTGCCGAGCCTTTAATTCAAAATAAACGGTTTGATTGCTATCTCAACATATATTCTTCTGGTAAGGCATTGCTCAAAGATACTGTTTCTATTGTAATTGAATGTTGATAGCATGTTGGTATTATGTACCCCTGGGTAAAGGCAGACAGCAATTCCTTTGGCAAATCGGTAATGGTATAACTTTTTTTGAGTTATTGATGAAATGAATAAAGTTGAGTAAGCAATATACTTATAAGTACACACACACACACACACACACACACACACACACTCGTGGGGTAATGATAACTCTGAACACAAAATGATTCCATTTTGTTTCAGCTCGGCATTATTCAATGACTATCGAGTGTTCCAAGCTCGAATTGAACCGATTGCATATGATACGACCTTCCCAATCTCGAGGCTTAGATCGTCAAGGTACCATGGAGAAGAAATTTGACAAGGAAAGTTGATCGCAACGGCGGCTTGAGAAGGATTGATCTTCAAGCAAAATCTCGAATGACCTTGTACAAGAAAAGAAAAGAAAAGAAAAAGAAACAGTTACGATAGAATGCGCACATGACCTGTGTAGATAGGCATCTAGCCACTACCTAGAGTTTGCCTAGGTTTGCTGTGTGTGAAGATATTCAATTCTAAATATACTTCTGTGAGTTGGCTTATTATATTGGGATGAAGTAGTCGAAAAAAGGAATAATGTGGCGCAGACTCGTTTGATACCTGAATGCACAATAGCACAGCATGCAAAGATCAGCCAACCACAGATGTATTTTTTTATATCTGAATCCATATGAAAAGCTGCAGGTATGTTGATATCATGTACATACTGTAATATGGACTTGCATCCAGGCGGTCCTGACTTGGATGTATACGAAGAAGTGTGGTTTGTTTGTCCTTCGCGATACTATAAATTTTTCTCGTATATTTGTAGTTATTCTTCCAATTAAGTCCTGTCAATCGAATACTTATTCTTATTCCCTGGAGCTTCGATTGCCATATGTTGAATTGTAACATTCACCAACATTCTTCATCCAAGGCTGATTTCAGACTTTAGAGTAAAAGTTGCGAACGTGAAGGATGGATGTGATAACGGAAAGTTGAGAACCTAGAAAACTGGAGCCGGGTAATTTATTACATTCAAAGTCCTATTCGTATTTTTTGTAGTCCTGTGATAAGAAAGAGGCAGAGGTAGAGGTAGAGGTAGAGGTAGAGGTAGAGGCAGAAACTCCAGAGAGCCTTGTTGCCATGCTTGCTTACAGTAATGGGGGGATGGGTGAGGTGGAGTAGTTGTCACAGCCGCTCGGAACGGGACTTTAGAACGCCACTATCACGTGGGATGAATTCATATATATCGAATTTGAATCTAACCTATTTGAGTAGCTACTAATAATTTATTTTTGATGTTGGGTTTTGCAGCATCAACTTCTTCAATCTTTCCGGTAGTCATCAACCATTGTTGTCGTCGCTAAATAGAAGAAGAACTATGGATATAGAAAATATATGATAAATCATCGCTTTTCTTTTCTCTTCTCTTCTCTTCTCTTCATGTTCTTTCTCATGTTCACGGAGATGGTGTACAAAGGTAGAAGGTACTACTCCGTATACTGCAGTAGTGAGGACTGAAATGGATGGAACCAAGCTTCAAATACAAGGTAAGCCACATATGTTGATATCCACTATTTATATTCCCAAGTTTGCAACTGCCGCTAAGTTACCAGACCAGGACACAAACACGTTTCTCTCCACTACTGATTGCACTTTTCTTCTTAACCTCGATAGTTGGTGGCTTCTATCTTTCACCCTTTTCTACTCTTTGGATCTCTCAAATGACTCCAATCACTCATTTCTTGTCGATATCAACTCCGATGATAAAGGTTTAGTGTCACTCTCCGAAGCTTTGAGGACGGACTCGAACGACCTTGTTCGAACACAACTTCAGGCAGCTTCGCGGTTTGGTATTCAAATCCCTTACCTCCTTCAACCTTTTCGGACCATGAACCATCCCATCCTTTGTGCAAACTACTAGTCAATGCCATCCTTGCCTGATAGGGATCTTCAAGAGATTGTTCATTACGCAATCACGTCACTAGCATCTAAATTTAGGGCAGTGCCTTGGTCACGAACATTTTTATGCGCTTACCCGTTATTGTGGGAATCTGTGTACATTAGTTCTCGGGGACGTCCCTTGACACTACTGCAAGATTCCAGATCCCCGCAATCGACTTTCAGTAAGTGGGTGGGCGTGCTTATGAGATTTTCCAAAGGGAAAATCCATTCCACCTTCATTTCGAGTTAAAGTAAAGCCTATCACGTATGACATCTCGGTAACAGTTTGTATCTTACGTTTCGTTTGTACTGCACGGCGCTTGTTACTTGGAGGAATCTGGTCTCCCGAATCCCGTTCCACGAGGTCAGTGTGGTTGTGCTCCTGGCATGCATGTTGTTGGTCTGTTAACCACGCGAGTTTTGTGATATATTGTCAAGAGGTGCACTAGCAAGCTATCATCCATATACCTTTTGATCTAGATCTTTCAACTTTTATAGATGAGCCCCATTGCTACCAAGTGGGATGCGAAATCCACTTCTACGGCTCCATCAGATGTTTGTAGATATACCTTAGATATCCTAGTGTATCCCTTGTTAAAGTCTTGTGCCATGCCGTACAGATGATTGCGCTGTGTATCAAATAGTATTGTACAGTATCTCGAAATATCACAAAATTATTTCAACCGAAATTCACGGCGGACATACATACGAATTTTTGTTTCAATCCTATTTTCGATCGATACTCTCCGATTATGCCACTCCAAAAGACAGGATCGCTCTTCAAACAAATAGTCTTTCATCGTGAAAGCAGCAGCGCTGATGGGTTCTTCGAATACGATCGTAACACGAACAATAGGCAATCAGAAAGCTTTCTCTGGATATCAGAAAACCCAAAATCCAAAAAAGCTGCGGTCAGAAGGAATACTGCGATTATGGTACGAAGATCATCTCTGATTCGGAATGATGCCAACCAAATGGCACAGTCACCACCAAGTCCTTTGCATTTCGATTGGGGTTTTAACGACAAATCGGCGAGTGGAAGTCTGGACGGAAGTGTGGGTGGTCATGGGAGTGCGAGTGCGAGTGGGAGTGGGAGTAAGAGTACACCGAACCTAACAAAGGTAGACTCCGCTCCGATTGGAGATGATTTTGGTTCTTTGTCCTTGTTATCCAAGTCTAAGAGCAAAAGTTGTGTTATGTTAAAAGACACGGATGCTCGTACCTTTCCTTCAACTACTCCAATTCCTTGTCCGATATCTGATAATAATCAGCATCATAATCGTCAGCCTCGTTATCATTATTTCCCCCAAACCCTGCCGCCCCCAAAGTCCTATTCAGGTGATGCACAAACAACAATCCCAGCGCAGATTTGCTGCAAGAGCATGGTATTTTCAGAAACAGAAAGTCCGCAGCAAGCATTAAACTTGAGGTTACATCCATCTATAAAAGAGGCGCACGCTACTACCTCGTCAGATACTCAGCTTATAGAAGTGAAAGGATCAAATACTAATCTCTTCCATAATCCAAATACGCCATTAATATCATTGTTTAATCATCTTATTAATGACAAAGAAAATCCAACTCCTACCATTTCCAGTACTACCGCCACTACCACCACCACCACCACTACCACCACCAAAAAATCTACACGATCAACAAAATCATACGAATCATTTAATCTCAAACATTCCAAAGACAAATCATTTCTTAATTTTCATCGCCCAAAAAAATCAATATCAACGCCGGACGCTTCATGTTCGAATTTCAACAAAAATATGGTCGAATATAAGGATAATGTTGAAGGATTAATGAGAGAGACGGATGAAGCATTTCAAGCAGTTGGGTTCGCTTTAGGTGATGCAAAGGCTGCGACTCGAGGATGGCGACAATCCGATAGTACAAACATGAATAGGAATAGGAATAACAATAACAATGACAATTCGAATAACAATACGAATACCAATATCAATATCAATACTCGACAAAACCAATCAATCGGAATCAATAAACCTCTTGCAAGGACCAATTCAATATCGAAGCGATCTCAAATGCAAATGCAGAATTCCAACATTTTGAAAGAACGTCCATCATCAAGTCACGGTAGACTTTCTGGAAAATCCCCAGTACCAAAATCTATTATCGCTTCGAAGTCCAAAAAAACGAATTCCCCCAAACAGAAGAAGAACAATAGTTCGAATAAAGCTTCGAGAAAGACTTTGCCACATCCACATTCAAGTGCAAGATGGAATTTAGGAGATGTAACGGCCAGTATGGCTGATGTTTTCAAAGGAAAATTCACCAAACTTGAGGCCGATGAGATGTTGACTCCGGATAGATTACAACAACTTGAGGAAAAAGCGGAAAGGGCAAAGTTGGACAATGAACGAAAGGCTTCAATGGAAAATTCTCAGATTGAAGCCGCTCGCCATGCTGAGAGTAGTAAAGATGCGGAAGGAATTATTTCAATGGAAAAATCACATAAAACGGATGGGTATAAAAAGCTTGATACGAATTTGATATCGTCGGATAGGTCAATTATAGGATCTCCAACCGAACCATTTCACTTGGAAAAATTATTGCCTCACATCAACAATGACAAAGCTTCCAATTCATCCCAAATTCCTGGCTCGGCTTCATCACTTCCATCTACATCGTTTGATACTACTCAAACTCAATCTTCAGAAACAGACCAACAAATCGCAAGAAAATCATTACCCGATGCACCAAATCCCAACTATGCCGAAATCGATGCTATCGAAAAAGCATTTGAAGATCTAAATTTCCCCTCTCCACCCCGCGATTCTCCACCCAGACTCCCACGAAGTCGTTCCAATACAGGAATCACCGGTCTTTTACCCACCATCCCCGAAATCTCACCTCTTGACTTTTCATCCCCTCGAGCCCCCAAACGAACTTTCTCTCAAGATTCGGAGTATTCGCAAGAATCAACTACATCTTCAGTAGATTACATTCAATTACCCTCCACCCCCTATACCCTCACATCTCCACTTTTCCGCCACGGACCCATCCGTCTCGAACATGTCTACCACCGCAACCATCGTGATTCCATCCCCGCTCCTGATCTCGAAGAAGCGCTGGATTGGACGGCCTTCCAAATGGCTATTTCGGGAACAATGGATGATGGCACATTAGGCGCCAGCGAAGAAAGTATCTGGGAAGCAGACGAAGCCGAAGTAGATAGTATTCTAGAATGGTGGGCTGGTTTCGGATACCCTGGAATCGGACGTCTGGTCAAAGAAGCACCGAGCTCTCGACGCAAACGCGGGAAATCCCTCGCCGCCTCGGAGGTGGAAAAATGCCCTCGGCGGAATAGAGAGGGGAGGGATAATATAAATCGGGCTACGACTATTGGGCTCGGACTTGGATTTCCTGCGAGTGGCAGGCCGAGAACTCCGGAATATAAAGGGGGAGCGTGGGTAGAAACTATTCGTAATAGTGCGCCACAGGTGGTGGAGGATGCGCAAAGGCTAGGAGCTAGGAGAGATGTGGTGCTCAAAGTGAATGTTCCGGAGCCGAAAATCGATGATGATGATAATGATAGTCTACCGCCTTCGCCGATTAATTTGGTGAAGATCAAGGATGAGTATATCCCGATGGGATATAATCTGGGACATGATTTGGGGGATTTTTTGAATTGGGAAACTTATCATGTGCAGAGTCTTTTTGGGGAGGATGAGGGAAGGACGTATATGTAATTCTTGGGGTGAGATAGGATGGGATGAGGAAGGATTCATAGTTGTTTGGTTGGATTGGATGGATTGAATGAATCAGGGGTAAACGGCTGGCTGCATGTTCAACGTCGCGGAGTTATGGATTTGGGATGGTCGTTATATATACGCAACGCATACTATATGGCTTATGAGAAACGGACTGAAACGGACGAAACCGAACATGAGAATGGATATGAATATTCATCGTAGAAAATAGTTTTCACTCTCGCAATAGTAATGTTCAAGAAACTCATCAATCTCACTACCTATACAACATGCAATCACCAATAAATCCCATTCACAACACTCCGAGTGGATGTACTGTAAATAATCATACAAACTTGAGGTGATAAACCAATGATCTTATAACCACACCTCCAAATGACTGTTCGACTTAACGATTGGAAGACATTTGAACAACTTAAGGTCTACTATAAAAGTTCCAATTTATTTCGCATAACTAAACATAATCACCCGATGATCAGAGATAACCACGAGAGAATGTTCGTCAACGTGATGACGCTGGCTTTATCGGAATCGGAACCAGATCGTAAGTCGAATATGCTAGATTCCTTCTCATGGAATGTTACATAGAGCAAGAGATTGGTAAAGATGGAAAGGATACCAAGTCACCAAATTACCATATCAATCCTGGGTGGGTGGGATCCGGCGATGGGCTGGGTGAGTATGGGATGACGGTGGGTTCATCGCTTTGCGTCTAATGTTGCGCGGGTTCAGTATTGAAGTCTTGAGTATGTCATTTTGGCATCTGGAAATATATTTCGTCTCATTTTGGAATGGAGTACTGTAGAAATAGTGTAAAGAGGTTAAGGCTCATGAGTCCCTCTTCTTTATTTTTTGAGATTATCTATTCGATTAGCTACGGAGTAGATTTTATCTTAATCCTAAAGCTGTATTCTAATTGCCGAATATTGAATATTAGTCGTAGTAACGGCTCGTGGTGATATTTACGACTTATGATGAAGTTTGGGAGGGGGGAGGGGAGTGCTTTTGGTGGTGTTGGTTGCGCTGAAGAGGAGCTTGCTGTCGTGTACGGGTTTTGTTGCGGTTCTCGAGAAGGTTTTCGATAAAGGTGTTAGTGGGGAGTTTAAAGATTTGTTGGATGGAGGGCGCGAGGGGTGAGTTGGCGAGGATGGGGATGGGAGGGAGAATGAGGATAAGTGGTATGGATAGGGGTTGGGTGCTCGGTATATAAGTAAGTGTAAGAAGCGGAGAACAATAGGAAGCGGAGATAGATTCAACCTCTACATATCCAGGTCCAGCTTGCCAGGGCAAACGCCCGCTATAATATAGATATAGCTAGGTTCAATCATAGTAAACAAAACGATCATCCTCCTTCTCTAACCCTCACAAACTCACATGTATCTACGTACTTGGTAGTTTCACCAATCCCGAGAAATCCAATCAAACTAAACAGATTATTTAGTCAAAACAATGGACATCTTGAAGAATATTAATCTCAGTACGGATGAAAATCGAATGTCGGATCTGTAACTGTCGCTTGTAGTCCTTTTACATACGACTAATTGCAGGTTATAGACTACAGCTACTGGAGAAAGCACAGAATTACAGTTACTAATTGTGAGATGGTTTAGGTGTATATGTCATATTAAATATGAAAGATATGGTGTCTGATTGTTTATCTCTGCAATATATTGTATTCTCTTACGGTAACATGGTAATGAAAAATAGAAAATAAGCACGCAATGCTCCGGTGGAAACCGCACAATTAGCTGTACGATTACTAGTTCATTGTATAGTTATACTTATCCACTTGCTATGTTAATGTATACATAAAAGTCACTAGAGCAATAGTAATCCTTTAAATTTCACGGAACATTTGATATTATTTTATTTATGTTGACTTTCTCCGATTCTTGAAACCTCGTCATCAACCGACTGTTCTTCAGAGAATTCCTTAGAACATTGTTCATACTGGAACATAGTTTTACTCATTGACGAAGCTGATGTTTCCCTGGAGCAATGACCAAATGATAATTTAATCTAGAGCACAATGAAATAGTGTGAAGTAATAATCCCGATTCACGCACTGCACGGAAAACCAAAAGAATAGAAAAGATAAGAAACAAATCTGACCTTGATCTCAGTCTTCATAGTACTCTCGAGTATAGGGTCGTTCTATTTCTAACCACCAATCGAACCGGCATGCTAGATGCCTCAAACACATGTATCAGTATAATCTTCTCCTACAAATATGTCACGCGCGAAGCACCTTGATGGATATATATGGTCCAGCTTCATCAAAACTCTATCTCAAGCAAAATCACACAAAATCTCGGGAGTTCTGAGATCTCGATACTCTCTCAAGCTTTGTTCTGAAAGAGCGAAAAATGTAAAGTGTTGTTAAACTAGCTCTGATGTCGCTTCAAAACAGAAGATTGCGTTGAGTATAGCGTTAAAAGTAGTTGTACATGTGAGGAGGAAAGTGTCGAAGTTACTAGTACTTCATACTTTGGAGTCTAGGGATGAAGGGGAGAGTAGTTCAAGTGTAGTTCCACGCAGGTCATCGAATGGACTTGGGACATTTGACCGAATTATGTCGTAGTCTCGTAGATATTGGCTGTGCTTCATATGCTGATGATGGTTATTCTTCTATGCCCACGATCTGTTACAATCTCCAAACCACGTTTATAATCGTTTGAACCTAGGACCGGTGTTCTTGCATACAGTCCGGCCCGTATATTATAGAGAGACGTGATAAACTATCCGGCCAATAATCAAGTACTGATCAAGACTATATGAACATTCCAGATATATTAACCTTTAACATCGGATGGTAGACTTCAACGTTCCATCCTCAGATTTCCCCCTTCACTCGGCTATGAATCCATAATGTAGATTTGGGAAATTTTGAAATTCGAGGATGGTCTTGTGATATGAATGTGAGCAATGAAAGGAGAGAGATATCGCTTATGCTGATTTCATCTGGAAATCCATGTAGTTTTCGCTTCCTTCAGCTCAAGTGGCTGTAGAATCCTGCTTAAAATACCCATTGAATGGCTCTTGACTTCAAGAAAGCATTGTAATTATGTGCCCCTCTCTGAATCTCTCCCAATATCACGTGCTACTTCCAAGATCAGATGCATGCATAAGGTTATAAACGAAGATAACCTTATACTATCCCCCCCCTAAGCAAATGTTAAAAAATTGGGCTTGGAGTAAACCAAATATTTAACCTTTGCTCAGGGGGGGGGATAGTAAGTTATCTCATCCACCCAAGACCTTCATCAAGAACAACACCCCCACCGTACTTTGATGGACGTTTTGCGCAAGTAGACGTTCCACCGAATCCGACCGAAAGGAGAAGAACGATTCAGATATTGAAAGCACGGCAATTGGGCATGACTCAGCCCCATAAACTTTGATGGAAACAAGATCTCAGTGTCTTGGACTTCAAGGGGGTGGGAGAGCAGTGATGAAGGGGTGAAAATTTCAACCAGGTCGTCTAATGCTTTCCAGAACGAACCACAAGGCATAAACATATCCGGCATAATTTGCATCATCTGGACCGACCTTAACTCCTAGAGGCGGATGTTTTTCCTCAAATAGGTCTTTTGTGGTATTGTGTGGGACCAAAATGGCCGATTTCATTCTTTGTTGTAGAGGTGGCGGCATTGGTGGGGTCCAGGTATGTATTTTCAAACGAGGCGTGCGAGGGTATGAATTTAACAACCTCGGCATAGGATGATATGGTGGGCAAAAAAAGAGTCTCGTATCCACATTCTTCAACGGAAAAGCTTACCAATACATATAAACCCAAACCCATCAATCCACGCAATCGTCGAGAACGGAGATGTTGATTCAATGGAGAAGATCTCCTTGACGGCGGCGAATAAGAAGGACTGTACGGTGTTCACTGACTTCAGAACACTACCGGCAGTATGGCCCTGAAAGGTAATTGTGAAAAGGATTATAGAAATTGCATGGTTTGAGCTTGGATGGAGACTTTTACTAGCAAGCGCGTCATACCCAAGGGATCTTCAATTACAAAGACTTTGCCCATATATAGATCTATAAAGCCTCTTCTTTGCTGCTATACTCAATTGCTTTATTTTTGACATTCTCACATTACACTAACAAATATATACCAACAAAAACCGCAAAAATGGTTCAAAACAAAGGTCTTATCTTCAAGCAAGTTCCTCAAGGAGTTCCTGTTCCAGGAAAAGACTTGGTAGTCGAGGTCCGCGAATTCGATCTCGAGCAAGCACCACCAGCCGGGGGTATCACAACCAAGAACTTCTATGCCTCCTTCGATCCATACCAACGTGGACGTATGAGAGCTGCAGAAGCCAAATCTTACTCCCCAGCATTCCCATTGGGACAACCTATCAACAACAACACTGTTGCCAAAGTTATCAAGTCTGACAACCCAAAATTCCAACCAGGAGATCTCCTCACCGGTTTCATCTGGACTGAAGAGTACTCTGCTCTTCCAAAACAACTCGCAGATGGCGCAAACAAGATTGAGAACCCACATAAATTGGACGTAAAGCATTTCCTTGGAGCATTGGGCAGTAAGTTCTTCCCATTACCGCCATGACCACAAATATACTAATACTTCTTCTTCACTCAGTGCCCGGATTGACCGCCTACTCCTCATTCTATGAAATCGGCAAGCCCGTTAAAGGCGAAACCATCTTCATCTCTTCCGCTTCAGGAGCTGTCGGAGCACTCGTTGGACAGCTTGCTAAGCACGAGGGTCTCAAAGTTATCGGATCCGTTGGTTCCGACGATAAGTTAAAGTACATTGTTGACGAATTGAAATTCGATGGAGGTTTCAACTATAAAACCGAGAAACCAGCCGATGCTCTCAAGCGTCTCGCACCAAATGGTATCGATATTTACTACGAGAATGTTGGAGGTGAACAATTAGAAGCGGCTATCAACGCAATGAACGACTACGGGAGAATCATCGCTTGTGGTATGATTAGCGAGTACAGCAAAGCTGAAAGCGAAAGATATCCTATCAAGAATTTGATGAACATCGTAGCAAAGAGAATCACAATGAGAGGTTTCATTGTTTCTGATCCCAATATGGGCCCATTACATGCTAAGGCAAGAGATGAGAATGTTGCTAAGTGGTTAGCGGATGGAAGCTTCAAGGCAACTTTAAGTGTTACTGAGGGTATTGATAATGGCCCAGAGGGATTTGTTGGTATGCTTGGAGGAAAGAACTTCGGAAAGGCGGTTCTTAAGATTGCGGATTTGGAGGTGAGTTTTTACACTGAATGAACATTGAGGTATATTGCTAACATGATATCTAGTAAGTAAGTTATCTTCGGATACTAGAAGTCTAAAATAGTAATATAAAAATGAACATATCAAATTACTTTCTTGACGAAATCCCAAATCTCAATTCCATCTAAGAGATGGAGAGGTTTCGTGAAGTTTCCATCGTGAAAGACTTTTCTTATGTCACGATTCTATCCAAGTTTCTTGAATAAGTATTCATTCACTGCCTTTGAAATACAAACATTTGATACGATCAATACTCTTCAGACTACATGGAGCATCAGCACTTGTTTTACCGCACTACACTAATAATCTGGTAACATCGGCTTAAGTCAACAATATCTTTATTATTCGAAATATGGAGAATCTTCCTAAGATTACAATGAAGTCGATTAGTGTTTGCTTGACTGCCTGGCACTGCCTGCCGTGCCCGCTAATAACCTGGAGCTAACATCTTGTCTGTCACATCCACATTGAGTGATTTCTGGTTTTAGTATTGCATTGTTGATTTGACTTCTGCGCTGTTTAATCTTTTATATGTCAATATATCAATCATTCAAGGGGATGTCGTGAGTTCTCCATACACTCACTGATGCAGGTTTGGCCCACGATGCATACAAATTCTCACCGCTCGGACTACCTACTTACTCCCCACAACCCTAACTCCACACATATCCACTACCCACCATCAAATTACTTAAAACTTAAACCCTGAGTGAATTCCACACTCATCCATTCCTTTTTATACGTTCATTGGTCAAGTCCAAGCCTTTCGGAAGATTTCTGAAAATTTCGACTAAAAATTTTCAGGGAATCCAAAAAAGGAATTTGACAAGATATCCGAGGATATACTGAAATGCCCGTTCTAGGAATCGAACCTAGGATCTCATCATTTGTAATGCAAGGGCAAATACTAGTGATGCGCTTTACCGCTAAGCCAAACGGGCTTCGTTGTTGTTGGTTGGTTGTGAGGGTTTTTGAGGATATACTGCTAAAGTGTAGGCGAGTGCTGTGGAAGTCTACTATGCAACCCCTTACCTTGCGAGGTACAATGACGATGGGACAGTCTGATGGTTCAATGGGACAAGTGTGAAGTAGTGAATTGGACGGGCGGAGTGTTTTTAAATACGGATAAGGGCGATGTGTATATATATTGTAAGTCATGAGTGGAGGAGTTTAAAATATGTGTTGCACAATGGGGGAATTAGGGATGAACCATGAGGGTATGGAGACTAGATACTTTTGTTCCTACGGATAGCCATCGCTTCAAACCCGCCTAATCCATCATCCATATCTCCACCAGGTCTCCTCGCCCGCCTGCTCATGATTTATGGATATGTATGTGGACTTATGTAAGTTATATTGAGAGTCAAATGATGAGTTTGAGACTAGAGAGTCGTTCGAGACAATAACCATCGTGTTTGAACAAGAAGTCCCATCTGGCGAGGGCAGGATCTCGGTTGATTTACAGGCGCTTCAATGAAAGTTATCGGATATACCTATTGCCTAATAGCACATCGAAGAAACTCATTCGCTATTGTTATTATGATTGTAAAGTTGCTGGCATCTAAATCTATATCTTGGTCTACTAAGACTTCAACTTAGTCTCTAAGAGGGTTATCTACGAGTCTACGATCCAAATTGCCATGACTTTTTCTCCTCGCTCCAAAATTCAAAGGTTTACAATCAAGTCATTAGGAATTAAAGATTTGGAACCAGATTGTGCACCTGGATGAATATAGTGTTGAAGTTATAAATCACCAGCATATTCAAAATCCTCTCCTCACCTCGACTAAAGGAGAGGCATGATAGGAGATTTGAAGATTCCTCGGAATATAGTAGGAGATTTAAATTTGAGGAGAGGAGGGGAAAGAAAGGAGATTCAAAAAATAATCTCTGATATTGAAGCTCCAATCAAAAATATAAATTCTTAAATATCTCATGTATCGTTCTCTCCTCTCTTGTCATTTGGATACAGAGGAGAGGAGAGGAGAGGATAAATGCAAAATCTACAGGATATAGTAGTTTCTCCTAGGGCCTAGGAGAGGAGAGGGGGAGGGGTGTTTGAATACGCTGTAAATCACCATCGATGGAAGATTCAACAATGATGCATGAGGTTTTTTGGTGTTTTGATTGTAGAGTTTTAGGCGTGAGGAGGGGAAGAGCTCTAGAAAGAAGCGTGGATGCGCTACCATACTGACGAATTTCAACATATAGTTTATAAGTATTCGGGAGAAGAAGCTTAAATGGATGGAAAATATGCTAGGGCAAAGCGCGGAAATCTGGATGACTATTGAGTAACTATAATGAACTATAGTATTTGTAAAGAATGCCGATGATGTATGAATGCATAGCCTGTTTGGTGCAGGGTGTTCAGTAGTCCGGATTAATAGCAGACTATATACAAAGTTTCGATATTTTGAATGATTTGAATGTCCCAAATACTTTGAACGTTTCAACTATCATGCAGGGGTCGAATACTAAGGATCAATTGTTCATAAAGTTGTATTCGATAGAAAAGGAAAAGAGTAGATATCCACTCTTTTCTGACTATAATAGGCTGGTTTAGTGATGATTGGCATCAAAGCCCTGCTCCATGACACTATCCCCCCCTTTGTGATCAACGTCCCGGTAATCCTGCTAACCCGTAATGAAATGTCGTCCCCAATGATTAAATATATCTGATAGTAATGCTCGTTTGACCTCTCCGCTTCCTCTGTCAAAACTCCGTAAATATTTTTGCTTTCCCCAATCTATTTAGGATCTCTGGAATCAACGGAATTGGGTATCTATTGGGAATGGTCACCGCATTTAGACCCCTATAGTCTACGAATTGTTTCAACTATTATGAATGTTTCAACTACTTTGAATGTTTGAAAATCTTGAATATTCTAAATATTTTAACAGATGATTAGGGTAACTGAAGCCCTTCTTCTTCTTATCTCTTCATCGAGCAGGCCAGACAGAACAGTAAGTCGAAGAGAATGTCAAGTAGAAAAATGTATAGAAGAGCACCGATGAAGGGGCAGGCAGCCGAGCCCTAGAATGGCGAGACTGAGGCGAAAACCACTTTTACTGCTCCCGGAGGTTGCTTTTTACTACTAACCGTAGATGAAGACTATATCGTTACAAGAAGCTTGCTACCAAGTTGTTATAGTGGGAACAACTGACCCAAGTTATTGTAGTAAGAGCTACCTACCTATTTATAACCCTTGATTAGCGCTAATACCCTTACCGTATCAATTGTCACGTGTCCATCCTAACACTTCCAGCCTGAAAAAATCACGTACGCATGTACTGATGAGAACCTGGAATAGCATGGAGTTCGCTGTAGACACTCCGGAACTACAAAAAATGGGGTTGTGCAATGTTCCAGAGAGATAAGGATCCTGATTCTATGGTTTTCGATACTCGTGAAGAGCCATCGATACCGCTATTATTAGATATTATGCTTCGGGAGTTGATAGGGATATGATGACCGAATCATGAGTTTGGGAAATGAGGGAGGATTATTTGCTGAAGGGGGAGAAGCATGTAAATTGAGTTGATTCCTAATCCTCCAAAGAAAGGATGAGCTTCGCGGGAGCTCCTTCAAAAAACAAAAATTGAAGTAATGTAGGTCCTAGAGCCATATATATAAAAGAACCGGAACCTCATACACATATAGGTTTTTCCAATGCACATTCACCAAAATAACCCACCCTCGAATAAATCGTCCCGAGCTCAAGTAAATTCCAAAAAGGGCATTATTACATATATTAGAAAAATTGAAGTGAAAAAGGCAAAAGAGTATTGGACTAGCGGCGAATCGAACGCCGGACCTCTCCCAAACACTATACAAATCGTATGAATGCTAAGGGAACATTATACCACTAAACCACAAGCCCGTTTCATATTTGCTGTTATGGAGGAGTAATGGTAAAGAAGTTTATATTGGAGAAAAATAGTAAATTAGGTGGGGTAAGTGGGGTAAACGGACTAATGAATCATTGGGTGGTGGGCACGTGTGGAAAATACAACTTTCCTTCCTCTGATTTGCCATTAATCTTCAAGTACGGTATTAAGTAAAATACTCCCACCGCAAAAATTCCTCACTAGGTATCTTTCATCAACATTTCCTACTGAATTGATGTTCCTCTTCGTGTAATATTCGATCTTTCCCCCTTTTCACTTCTTTTGGTGTCTACTGGTAGGCCGGTGGTAGTTCTTCGCGCTCCTCCTGAGCTAGGTCGAGCAGTGGTTTCTGTCTTTACAGACTTTGTTTCTAATTTTGAGGATCGAGGCGCTTCAGATGCTCTGCTTCGAGGGACTTCTTTTCCGGTAGCTCTTGGTTCTTGGTCTCTCCCAGCTCTTTTCGCATCTGTTTTTCCATTTTCTGCTTTCAGATCTCTCGAAGCTGCCCTTACCCTTTCTCCTCCTCTGGATTTTATTTCTCCAGTTTTTCCAATTTCTGCTTTCTTATCTTTCGAAACGGGCCTCGCTTCTCCTCTTCCTCTAGGTCTTGTTTCTTCTGCTTTTCCAAGTTCCTTCTTTCTATTCTCTTGCTTCTTCCTCTCCAACTTCTCTTCGAACTTCAGATCATCCTTCGCCCTCTGATCTTTACGAGTATAGAATGGCCCTACTCCTTCAAAGAACCCATTTATCCCCTTCTTTCTTTCTTGGTACGAGACGAGTTCCATAGTCCTGTATCACGTCATCAGTCTTCCAATCTCAATCGCGATTCTCAGACGGGAAAATAACTTACTCTTTATCAAGTGTCTTATAAGGCCCTGTGCCATCGAGATTTGGCTTTCTTGGTGTATACTCACGACAAAATATTACTGATATAGGATCGACAATGGCAGGCAACATTTTAAAATCCTTAGAATCACCATATGTTGAGTAGCAAGTATTCATGGGGAAATTCTGGCGTTTTCCGACATTGGTCGTGGGAACCCATGGGACGCGAAAAATAGTATTAGGATATCGGACCGCTACCATGGGAACAATCCACTCTTCGCGTCCTACATAGTATCCATTTGCGTCCAGGTCGAGGAATGTCTGCATATATCGCACTGCAAAGTTCAACATGCCAAGGGAGTTGCCGGCAAAGGCGCCCGCAGCGAAATGCTGGCTCTTCCATATTCGCTGACGTTCGGCGAACCATTCGTGGTTTATGCTTTTAATTCCTCCATCGAGGTTTCCGTGATCGCCAAATAATCTATACCCCCCAAAAACTACACCTGTGTCTCCAGAGATTCCAATAGATCGATCGAATTTGAACGGATCTAGCTTCTTTCCCTTCATATCTCCCCACACAACACCATTTTTATCCACAGGCCCATTTTCAGTAAACAGTCCCGCGTCCATATAAATCCAATGCTTGGAACCGAATGGATTACTAATGACGGCATCGTAACAAACAAATGCTTTGGCGTTATATGCTGCCGATTGATGGCCACGATTATATGTTTGGTCAAATGGCCAGTCGGCTTGCTCTCCTTTCAGCTCGCTGAACCGTTTCTTTTGTGTAACATAAAAGTTCTCATATTGTTTTTGATTTGTCGGTATATCCCAAATACTTTTGTATTTAGAGATAACAACCCAACGGGAATCTCTGCGCATAGCCTTTACTTGCGTCTTGAGTTCAGGGGGTACATAGATGATAGTTTGTTCTGCCATATCGGCAAGGTATTGGATTCTTTTGAAATAACTTTCTATTGGCCTTCTCATCTTCTTTTCAGGATCGGGATAGAACATCGATATAATGGTTGGGGCGCTTGTTTTCATAGAGTTCCTTTGAATCTTGACGGTTCCTTGCTCCAACCTGAAAAAATCCTCAATCCATCCTACGACGTCTGCAGAAACAGCTTCATCGGGACCCGGTGGGCTCAAGAGTTTTTCAACTTTTTGCGCAGATGCCTTGCGCAATGCAAATAATGGTTCGTGTAGTGGGCGTGGACGGGAACTTTTGCGGTAGGGGTTGTTGATCAAGATTTTTTCATTTGTAGTCAGTTTTTCGTGTTTTATATCATAAAATCTTTGGGTGCTAGGAGATCTGTGAGTGCTTGACATGATGTATCAAAGTACTTGAAATAGTTGCGAATGATAAGTTGTTGATATGACCTATAGTGTTCACTTGTACAGCTCAGTTGAAAAGTTGAATGGGATTGATATTCGATAAGATGCTGAAGCTGAAAATGAGATATGTATTGAAGGTAAACTGTTGTTGCTCTATTGCTTGTTGATTCTGAATACCTCTGTTCTCTACCAGAATCTCTCTTCTTATAGATCTACTTCCAACAAATACCACTGGTATGGTTGTTCATGACCTACTATGAAAACTAGTTTACAATCTAGTTTCTGTATTCATGTACATCAATACAATGGTGGCTGATACTTAACATGAGGCTCTCGTACGTATGTCAACGTACATCCGCGTACGTCAAAAATGACCGGTGTCTGCGTTAGTGTACGGTAGAAATTGATCGCGCGTGTTGAGGGTCTAATATGGTAGTTTGTACGTATCAAAGAATGGTTGCATTACTTGTATACGTATCACGCAAAGCAGCTTAATGTGAGGAAATACTGAAATACTGGAGTCAAAACTGGAATACTCTGCATTCCCAAATATATCTTCATGATTTCCTGATTAGAATCAGAATATTACTCTAAAGAAGTAATGGTATTGAAAATTAAAGGCTTTTATAAAAACAAAGAGGTATGGAAGGCTTTGAAGCTCCTATAGTATAATACTCTCCTGTAGGTTACAAATAGAAAAAATACATTTCCGAATTACGAAATGATGTTGACGTATTGGCCATTCCAAACTAGATTCTGGCGATGTGAGGTGGAACACCTGTCCGCGGTGCATCCTATGCAGTACTCCAGATGGGTTGGGTTAGAGCAATGGACGGGTATTGGGGATAAATCTATTCAAATCATCAATATCAGTTTGGGTATGGAGATCGAAAAGAGAAAAATAATTGACGGGCCCGGCCTATTGGGAGCACTGCGTAGGATGCACCGTGTTCAGGTCGGACAGATGCTCCATTTATCTCGATATAGTTCACATGAAAGAGATCAATAGCTCAGGGTGCGGAAGAGACAATGGAGGGAAACCGTACTGTTGTTACCAATACGACGTTTTAGGGACCCTGCAAGTGGCCTTTGGTTCTGGACATGGACGGAAAGTCAGTTGTACTTTACAAATATGTTGGATTAGATAAGGGCTGTGAAGGAGATCATGAGTACATGATTCGAATTGAATATGGGATTCAATACCGAGGCTTTGCTATAACATTTGGTGTTGCCAACCCTAACAAGCACGTACATGTCACGGCGTGTACTGGTTACCATGCGGCGTTCATCACGTAGCTGCACCAGGACTTCCCAAGTCTCAGCCGTCCCATCCCGTCTTGAGAAAATTTATAAACAGCATACTTGTATCCCAAGGTCGAGGTCGAGGTCGAGGTCGAGGTGCAGGTCGCTTCAGTACGAACAAGGAAGGATCCGAGGAAGAAATAAACGCGGACTTCTGTCCCGGAATCATGGTGTACCAAACCCACAATTTGCATACGCTTCTGCTTTTACACAGCCCGGTTGTGAAGGAACTGGTTGTGCTCGCGCCTTTGCTAAATAGAGGAGTTTCGCTAAAGAATGGGGGGTTTGGGGTTGGAGATATGGTCTATGGCGGTAAATCCTCTGGGAATACTCTAAGCTCGTTCCGAAGGGATTGGGTAATTCCCAACATGAAGAAGCAGGGTCTCCGATCCGGTCTATCGCGACAAAAATGCGTGGTATATCGAGGGCATTTTACTGTTTATACACACCGAACAATTACCTTTGAACCAAACTCCTTGATAAATGCAACTGTACTTAGAGAGTTTACTTAATAATCCTTAGCCTCTATTTGGATTATTGAAATCATATATGTTTGGGATATATCATATCACAAATTTCCAAGATCTAATTCACAGTCGGTACTATCCCCAACTTCCTATGGTATTTATATCAATTAGCCGAAGAGTATTCCACATTGAGCCCGGATACGCAAGCGAAGCAACAGAATCTAAAAGTGAAGGTCTTCAATTCGATTCTCTTCGGTAAATCCCAGTAGAATGGCCTTGTTGGCAAGACCACTGTAGGAGTTAAGCATGATATATCCGTGGGGTTGAAAGAAGGGGCGCTTATGTATAGATATCCGGCTATGGATCTAGGAGTATGGGTTGAAAAGTGGGAATACTGATGCATACTGACTGTTTTACTAATGCGTATAGTGGATCTTGGGGTTTATATAAAGTGAGGTTTTTGCTCGAGGTTTGTTGTGTAGAATCTCAATTTTTCCGCATCTTTTGAATTCTGTTTTTCATTTCACTTTCATTCTTTGTTACTTTCCATTTCCCTCTCCGTTTCCCTTGACTTTAAAATCCAATGCAAGAACTCGATTACTATGACTATTATGAGTGGAGTTGGGTT
The DNA here is from genome assembly GCA_002162505.1 of Myriosclerotinia scirpicola. NCBI lineage: Eukaryota > Fungi > Ascomycota > Leotiomycetes > Helotiales > Sclerotiniaceae > Myriosclerotinia > Myriosclerotinia scirpicola. Next base: position 1,526,666 of record NGKG01000001.1, read on the forward strand.
CTGTGGTACTATCACCTTGGGCACCTCACCCTTTGGTTTCGGATCATCAATCTCAGTGACACGAGAGGTTGGTTCACTCATGAACAACACACTTTTATATTTAGCTTATATCAACAGCAAACTTTTTACTACCACTTATTCTAAAATAACAACCAAACAAGGCGAATTGTATTTCTCCTCGATAATCATTCTCATATAATCATTCTCACATTTCTAAGCCACAATAGCTTCAACTTGCTTTATGATCTTAAACAATCATTAAGTGTCTTACATAACTTCATACGACTTTTAAAGCGCATCACAAATTGCTCTTTCTTTTGTAATCACTATTCTCTTAAGCTCCTCATTATTGAGACCCTTCACAAATGCGCTCATAGGCCAGGTAGAGAGCCGGAAAATGGCTCCAGACTCTTCTTCATTCATATTTACATTAAGAACAATAAGAACCATAAGGACATGCAAACTCCTTAAACCGTGTAATACATTTAGAACTTTTAGAACCTTCAAAACGTTTAGTACAATTAAAACGTTTAAAAATTTTAAAACATTTCGAACCTTCAAACCCTTCAAACCGTTTAGAACATTTAGAACCTTCAGAACCTTCAGAACGTTTGATATATTTAGAGCATAAGAAACCCTTAAAACATTTGATACATTTAGAACATAGAAAACCTTCAAACCGTTTGGTCATTATAGAACATTCAAAAGCTTCAGGACATGTAGAACTTTCAGCAAGTCAAAAGATGCAAAACAGAAAAATAGTATAATACCTAGAACTTCGAATAGAAAGAATACCCAAGCCGACTTCATAAACAGTAGATAACCCTCGAATGCAACACAATATATACACATTTATCATGTTAAAACGCATTGCATTTTCTATTCATCATACATATTCTTTATGTCCAAACATCATCGTTCCAACGAAATCTTCCATGCTCAAACCAGGTAGGTCTATATAATCTGTTCTATCAATCCATTTCTCGTATCTAAAGTCTAATTACCTGTAAATCTCTACTCCTCATCATCTTCCACTGCCTGCTCTAAAGGTTCTCCTGGCTTTGTGAACCTGTTCGTTTATTAGTATACATTGCCCATACAGCCATTTCAAATATTCCCATCAAGAAAACTTACTTATTAACCACTCTCTCGATACCATCCAAACCCATCTTTAAAGTTTCCATAGTTGGACCGTAAGAAAATCTCACGAAATGGTGACAAGGACTATCGAATAAATCTCTTCTCTTACTGGGGTTCAAGTCGAAAAAGATACCGGGTACAACGATAACACGTTCCTCAAGACATGCTTGGAAGAAGTTGAGACCATCAGAAATCGCGGCTGGAAGTCCTTCGAGATCTGGTGGAATATAGATTAGTAATTAAGCGTGTGAATGATATTTATATTCGTAAACTCACCCAACCACAAGTAGAAGGTACTGTCAGGCACTTCCTTGATTTTGAAACCCATTTCACGAAGACGGCTGATAACATAGTCACGCTTATCGCGGAAATGTCTTTGCAGAGCCTTCATTTCCTCTCTAGCCTTGGTAGGTTCAAGCATAGGAATAGCAGCTTCTTGGAAAGGAACATTGGCACCACCATCAAGGTATGAACCACATGAGCCAATAGCCTTAATGAATTCCTTTTTGAGTATTAGCAAAGCTCCTGAGATATGGCAGAGAAGAATATGCGAACCTTTGGTCCAATAATCCAAGCAATTCTCCATCCGGGTAATCTGAAGCGCTTGGTGAGACCATCAATAATCAAAACGTCATCTTCATCAACATTCACAATATTCTCAGCAGCACTAATAGTGGTACCATCGCAATCACTGGTGTAGTTGTAACCTCCATAAAACTCATCCATGATAAGAGTAGCTCTATCTCTGCAGATATCTTGGATTTCAGCAAGCTCAGGGTTCTTGACAACTTTTCCAGTAGGATTTCTAGGATTGGAGGTCAAGATAACGGAAGTACCACGAGCAATCTCTTCCTCGATCTTGCTAGGGTGGATGTGGTAACCATCTTCTCCTGACAGAGGGGATGGAATCGCGGCAAACTAATAAGAGTAAGCTTTCAAATGTTCCTTCCAAAACGAGTATTGTGAGTAGGGTGACCAACATTTTTGAATAATGACAACATCTCATTGTATGCAGTATAATCAGGAATGAAAAAGCCCAAGTAGGCGTTGTTCAATACTGCAGCAATTCTGATCAACCCAGCACGACCACCTGGAACAATGCACACATTCTCCCAAGTATATTGACTTTCCTTGCCCTGTCTATGATGGACATTATACATATTTGCAACGGCAGCTCTCAAACTCTTAATACCAGCTGTAGGACCGTATTCTCTGCCTGCCATTGTAATATCGATGCTCTCGGGACGCTTGAAACTGCCGGCGATTTCGTCGTCGACTTCAGGAGCTCCTTGTCCAAGATTTGCCCATTTCTCAGGTTCCTCAGCAAATCCATGCTCGTATGCTCGTTCGGTACACCAGACTACACCAGTAGAGGCACGAGTTGGATCGAGCCCTGCGTGAGACTTGTGGCCTTCGTGGGCATTACGGAACTGCTTATGGATTTTGGAGTCCATTTCTTCATCCATGGTTAGTTGAATTCTAAAACACAAGAGAAAACCCCCCACAGACTTTTCTCTATACCTATACAAACAAAGATCTGGAAACAATAAAATCTAAACATCTATCTAATTTCATTTCTGCCCCGCAATCCCCAACATTATTGCAGTCCTCCGAGATTGTGCCGTTCAAGAAGAGCTACTGCTCGGAAAGAAGAGGGCTGTATGTGAATGGGAAAGGCTTTTGTAGCTCTTCGAGGTTGTAGGCTGTGTGCATAAGATACGGTGAGAAGTAAAGTAAAGAACATACCGTTGGCAGAAGGATCATGTGTAGAAAATCTTCTATTCAACTTAGACGACAATCTTGGGGCTCCAGTGGACCTATTCATGGAAAACTTTCTATTGTTAAACGACATCTTGCTCTTTGGTATTGTATCTCTTGAATATGGTGTTGTTGTTATTGTAGGTATGCAAAGATCTAAAGAAGCTGCAGCTTTATAAACAACAAGGTGTAGTTGTATGTACAAGGCTGATGTGAAGTGAATGATTCGAAAATGACAAAGTTCTTCCGTAGTGAATGAAAGGGAAACGAGCTCTTAAAGAATATCAAGAGCGGAGAAAGTAGAAAGAGAGTGG
>NGKG01000001.1:1529940-1561880 GCA_002162505.1 Myriosclerotinia scirpicola
GATGAGGGAGGAGACAAAACTCCAGTAGTGGAGAGAAAATGGAGCAAATGGAGCAAATGAAGCAAATGAAGCAAATGGAGCAAATGGAGCAAATGGAGCAAATGGAGCAAATGGAGCAAATAATATAAATCACCTGGGCAGTCTGGGCTATGCTCCCAAGACTTACCCAGTACCTATTCCTAGTTCGTGGGGCCATTAACAGGGGATACAAGAAAAGCTTGTTTTCTCGCCTTATCGATTACGCAGCACACGCAGCACACGCAGCACACCTGCACACCTGCAGAAATAAATTAAAAAGGGAATATCGGTGTATCGGTGTAACATCTATCTATCTGTGAAATAATGGCTCATCTTCATGCCGTTTAATCATGCAATAATGTCTCACTTCTGTTATACGGAATCCATATAAAAGCAGCAATCCCGTTTAACCCAGGGACGGCCCCTCCCCATGGTATCAAACGAGACCTCGGGAGCAACAGGTCTGTATTGATTGGTGCCACCACATATCCACCGCATATTCTACATCATGGGTACGCCATCTTTTGGGCAAAAGCAAAGCGAATCAATGGGAATAGATAGATATTGCCATTACAAGGGCGGTCATCACTGTTGTAGAAAGGCAAGCAAGCTGCTTATTCTTCAAAGCCCTTACAAGTGGAAGGCCATCAATAAATTATACAGAAATGCTATAGGTATAGTAAAGTACATCTTGATTCTACAGGTGGATCTACAGCAACGGGAAAGAAACTAATAAGGACAAGTTATAGACTCTTAGGAAATATCAGCAGCTGAAGCATCATCCTCCAGCATTTGTTTGAAGGAGAATGGCTCGAATGGTATACCATCTCCCATGAAATGCTTGCTCATGGCTTCAACCCAATGCAAACGAAGACTGTGCAACATTGCACTAGTACCTTCCATAACAACCAATACGGCAATTGTGAGGAAAAACCATGCGAAGAATGTAACCACGACCATGAAGACGCCTGCAACACCAGTCATATGAAGACCAATGGAAAGCGTCATATCCCACAACACAACAGAAAGTTGCTGATGCGCAAGGGACAGGGCCCATAGACGAAGGTATGAGGCGGTGTGAGATACACAATTCAAACAGAATTCTAAAAAATGTTAGTAAGGATACTGCGCAATGCGAGATCAAGGATACATACCGATAGTGTGAATGACCTGATGAATCATAACTTCTGAGAACTCAAATTCTTCATGCTCTTCATCTCCAATATCTTGGGTAATCATAGCTACGCCTTCGCCATCGCTGTTCATACTTATTCTACCATCCAAAGTATGATCATCATCATCTTCGCCATCAAGTGCACTGACTCGAGATGTTTCGCCAATACCTCTGTAGCCTCTTCCTCGCGCCTTGTTGTGCTCCCATCGAAGATAGAATGGCTTGAGTAGAAGCAAGATTGGTACTTGGATGATGGCAATGAGAACGAGGCAAACTTGAACAAATCCTTGGCCGGAGTAAAGTTGCTCTTCGATCGTTCCAGGAGACAAGAACATGTAGATCAGCATATTTAATAGACCTGGGGGAGATGCTCCGATACCTTGCCAATCTATCGACCATTTATAGATAATGGCAAACACAAGGTACCCAAAGATGGCCTGGAAGAAAATCATACCTGGGACGAACACGCCCCAGATATCAATAGGAGTCTTGAAGTGACGTGCATTGATATAAGATAGGCACAAGGAGTAGGTCATGTGGCACCAACCCATCAAGATACTCAACTTCATCTTGTAACTGTTGGTAAATAAAAGGTCGTTTTCGGTGTCATGCCACATCCAATCGAGACCAAAAGGATATCGGTATCCTGTTGGCTCTTTGAGGTGAGCCTCAATAGAGTCGGGGTAGTTCTCTGACCAAGCCCAAGCACTCGGGAAGAATGAGAATGACTTGGAGAATACATCGTTGTAGATAAGACCAGTGTACATAGAGAAAATACCCATCATCAACATAATGTATCGACCATAGAAAGCCATGGAGAAAAGTTCATCGCGAACTTTCTTCAGTGACTTCTCCCAATAGATCATAGCTGCAGCTGCACAAACCATGATAACACCATGTCCAAAGTCACCGAACATGACGGCGAAAAGGAATGGGAAAGTAACGATGGTCGGAAGACCCGGGTTGACTTCTTGGTACTTCGCTGTACCATAAGCATTAATAATCGTTTGGAAACCTTCCGTGAATCTGTTGGTCTTTTGGTAGGTCGGTGGGGTTTTGTTCGTTCTAATTTCGTTGATGATCGATGGGACGGATAGTCCCGCTCTATTGTTGACATCATGAAGAGTCGACTTAATCAAAGGTAGAGAGTTCGAAGGACACCAAGCCTCAGCAATCAAGGTCTTCCTCGCATGGTCATAAGAGAACAAGTTCAGTGTTTGATAAACAGCCTTCTCCTTCTTGATAATAACCATCCATGCAGCCAAACTCCGTGCAATTTGAGTAAGTTCGGCGTCGAGTGTTTGCTTCGTGTTGCGGAGGACGCTACCAAGATCGCCCAAACGAGTATTGACTTCATGAATTTGGTCCCTGCGAAGATCGCTATTCTCGTCTACACTGTAGAGATCCGCACCAAGAGATTCTGATATCTTCCTGATCTTAGCGATAAGCTCCTTTCCATGTGCGAAAATGACAAAAACATTTTTATTGATTGCCTCGTTGTTTGTGGGATCGATGATAGGTTCTGCAATCTCCGACTGGTTCATGTAAAGGTTACCTCGAAGAGTTCTCCACAGGATACGCTCGAATGCTGCAATGCGATCCCGAGGAATAACTCCGGACACGAACCCAATATTCATACCAGAGAATGACCGCTCTGCGTCCCCATTTTGGTGTGATTGTTCAACATCCTGGAGCAAAGGAGCATCGTCGTTATCGGTGGAAGCTCTAATCTCATCAACATTTCCGTGAGCTCGATCGAAGAAAGATCCAGCCTCTCTTAGTACCCATCTCCATTCTGTGAGCTCTACCTCTCTTTTCTTCAAAGTTTCATAGCTATCATTCAGGGATGCAATTCGTTGCTCGAGACTCTGGCTGCGATCGGAAAGCTCGTCGATTTCGGTGGCGGAAGGGGCCGCAAGGGTTTCGACATCGAGGTCTAGCTTTCGAAGAGGAATTCCTGCCTTATCCATCTGGGTGTGAAAGTATCCTATGCATCAATCAGTATCGGTGGGATCCGAGCTTTAGGTCGGCACATACGAAGCTGTCTTTCGACATTGTCGAGTCGTCTTATTTCTTGAGTAAATGTTCGTTGAAAGGCAGTAACATCGGAATTGAGCTAGAAAGCGATTAGTAATTCATCACGATTAGATGCAGTTGAACATACATCTCGAAATTGGATCTGTCCAAGTTCTCCCAATGCATTTACAATTTCGCGACCAATTTCGTTGGCAATGTAAAGCTGGACCATGCTCATGTCCGCTGAGCGGAACATGGTGTCCTGTGTTGGTGCCATGATGAGAAGCTTGGGAGTAATCCCTTAATTCTCTTCTGGCTTCTCGGTGAAGCTTCGCAAGTAAGTTGAGGGGGGTTTGTAGGATTGATTGTGAGGTTGTAAATGTTGGAGGCGGCAGGGACGCTTCGCTACATACTTTCCAGGTCTCAAGTTAGCGCGAAGTGTCATGAGCTAATATATCACGTGATTATATCGAATTAATTACAGCGAAAAAGCAGGCCAATGCTAATTCTTAGCATTTATTGTTCTAAATAGAATTAGTCATTCGAATATTTTTAACTTTCCATAATAAATATTTGTGAAAGATTACCAGTTGGAAAATGAATCTTTTTTTCTTATAAAGTCAATAAAGCAGTACTTTAGGCTTGTTTTTTCGTTGATGGAGGGCTATGGATTGCGAGGTCCCGAATATATTTTCCGGGTTTTGTGTACTACACATAAGAAAATAGGTGCAGATCTGTCATTTAAATCATATTTGAATCCCGAAGATCTTGTAAATGTTTAGGGTATTCGATATTGCCGTCCTATGCAAGCAAGATAAGTTGAACAACTAGCCTAGGCGTCCTTCCTCAAACTCTACCCCTACTTTGCCCATTCGTGTTCTAATCGTCGTTCTAGACGCAAGCGTAGAAGCGTAGAAGCGTAGCAAATGGCACATTCCGCATATGACAACCCCTCTCTTATTTTCCTTCCTATCTTCTCAAGAACTTCTTTTCCCAAAAGGCTCAAACGGGAAGAACGCCGCAACTAGAGCCATAACGCCATATAACGCAGCACAAACATAAATCGGTACTGGCGTACTGGTGTTCGACACTGTTGCAATGACTGCACTTAAGATACCCATTATTCTATTGCAAGCTACAGACACCCCATTGCCAGTAGCTCGGTGGGCAGAGGGAAGGACTTCAGGCGTATAGGCGTAAAGTGTCCCATAGTAGACGTTCAAGAAGAAAGCGATCGCGCACGAAAAGCCTATGTTTTGAGGCTCGGATCGAACCTGTGTGTATGCAAAGAAGAACGCCACTGGGTTTGAATTAGTGGTGAGTGAACCATAATGGAGACATATAACAGTAATGGTATAAAACTTACTAGTGATCAGAGCACCAATAACCATCGTATATTTGCGTCCCATGAATTTATAGTTTGCCATATATCCTGCAAGCATCGGGCCCTAGTTCATTAGAATTATAGGCAATAAAATCAAAGGCGGAATAACTGACAGGAATTCCGCTGATGTTTACCAATGCATAGTTTCTCCACGTCTCGTACGTTGAGATGTTGCCAAATTCTGCACCACGAGTTGCGAGATAGGCAGACAAAAATACGTAGAAAAGAGGATATGCCAGACCTATGAGTGTCCATGACAACCAAATCAAGATTGTTGACATGGCAATTCTTTTGGTAGCGAATAGTCCTCTGAAATGAATGGTTAATTCGGAAACTGATAGTTTACTGCTTCCATGTGCAGACCTAACGGTGCCGCAACTTTCAAGCATTTCATTAGTTATTGAGCATGGGCGATTGTATTTCGAGGCCATCTCCTGAAATCCTTTAACGATCTGAGTATCTTTCCCTTCCCCAAGAAGATACTTGGGCGTTTCTTTAAGTCGAATGACAGTGATTCGGGCAATACTCATTGTAAAAACCAGGACTCCGGATGTATACATAAGGTATCTCCAACCCTTATTGTTGTTGTATGTACAAGTCGAAACCGCCGAGCAATTCCATCTTCCTGGAGCTGTAGTAAGATCAGTGAGTTAATTGGATCACTCTGGAGTTGTCAAATACACATAAAACCCCAAGCTAAGAAACCAGCCACAGCCTGACCTAAACCCCACCACGCAGCGAGCCATGCTATAGGGAATCAGCTTGCAGGACTTTCAATTGTTTGCATGTAAATCACACACTCAATACCCATTGCTTGTTGCTGGGAAGGTATTCCAGGAAAACAGTGGTATCAAGAATAAGATTCCCTCCGCCACCGAATCCTACAAGAGCAATGAAGAACGCCAGAGAATCCCAAGAGGGTGATGCTCCTGATACGATACACGCAATTGCACATATGAATAACGAAGTGTTAAAGGCAAATCGTCGACCAATTATATCGGCGGTCAGGCCCCAAAATAAAGCACCCATCAGCATTCCAACATACACAGCGATTGTAAGTGCACGGGAGTAGTCGGCATTGAATTCATAGGCTGCCTGTCCAGCAATAATAGATTGCAAAAGTAGAAGCAAAGAGTCGACCGCGTACCTAAATACCGATCAGCGTCCCTGGATCATTGTTGCACCGCCCGAAAGATCTAAGTTCCCAACTAGTCGCTATCACTGACCCGAATCCATTAAGTACGAACAACTTGACATGATCAGCAAATGTGTCAGTTTGGGGTGGCTAATATATACCTTCCAATGGTAATTTGTCCAACCAATCTCATCGATGGCCTATGCGAAATTCGTCAGTGTAAGATTGAGATTCGAGAACCTAAATTTGAGGCAAAGACATCATATTATTCCCGAGAAAATCTTTCCATGACCCCTAAACTATTTGATTGTGTGTGGTTGGGCACGTGAAGTCCCTAACGTTTCATCATATTGAACACTTAGGGGGGATGTAGTCAATGGTAGAAGTAGGATTTGGCCTGTGGGATTATTCTTACATTATTGACGATGTGCATCTTCGCATTCAGAGCTTCATCAATATTTTGAAGAGCGAGGATGTCTTCTCTTTCATCAATAGATGAAGGATACGGATTGTTGTCCTGGCCCTCCAAAGCAATTCTCTCCAGGTCCTTTGGAGATCGAGTAGAGCCTGTCGCCATGTTGCTGGAAGTGTGGAAGGGAATTTGCACGAATAGTTGAATGATCAGTTTGAGTAGTTGAGTCCTGAAGACGCTGAAGGATAGAATAGATGCTGGTATCTGCGATTAATTTGAAGGCCTTCAATGGTCCAGCTAGAGTGATACAATTAATTGCAATCCAAACGATTCCAATTCAGCAAGCTCGTGCGCAGACTTCTGCAATGCAACAAAGAATGAAGTAAGAATCAAGGATTTGTTATTCCTCACCACCGAAATACAACTTTGAATGGTGCAATGGAGAGATTGTGCAATGTGCACGCGATGCGAAAGTTTAGTCGCTCTGTTCCTTCAATGATGAACTGATAAGACCCAGTTACTTCTAGGCACGTGTAGAGAAAGCTAAAGCGGGCTCTTTAGATATGGCTGACGGATGGTAACTTCCATTCTTTTATATATATACCAGGTAGTCATATTATTATAGACTTTAACGTGAAGTGACCAGTTCAAAAGTTGGTAAAACAGCAATATCAAGCGCAAGGTGTAAAGCTTTGGGTGTAGATATAAGAAGGAAGTTAGCAACAATATCGATACTTTTTATTATTCTTAATTGAAGCTGTATATAATATATAAAATATAATAATTATAATAATTATATATAATGATGTTGAAGTATTCTACTTTACGAACTTGTAATGCTCACAACAACTCGCTAATCTCAGTACTCCGTACTCCGTACCTGCCTTAAGTCTGCACTGCACAGGCTAATTAATAAGGCTAGTCTCCATCGCAATTTCGGAATATCTCATCATTCCAAGGTTCATTTAATTTCATTTCATTTCACTTCATTCCATCCATTCATTCATTCAAAAACATCATCATTCAAAAACATCAAACATCAAACATCTCCAAAATACACATATCAACAATCCACTCTTAAACAACGAATATTATTGATCAGACACAAATACTTTTATCACTCCTGCCTGTCTTACAAGAAGAGAGTACCGGTATTCATAATACATCTCTACGCACATACAATAGTTTCATTGTACTTCGTACAGCACAAGTGGATAAAGCCCCTCATCTGCATCTGCTCATCTGCTGTAGTCTATCTAAGAAACCCTGCAGGGAGCTCAATGCTCAAACAGACAATGTCGCCGCCGTCATGAAGCTGAGTACCTCAAAGCTGCGTACTTTGAAGCTGAGTACTGTAGTCTACGTCTCGTGCTTCTTAATACTTCACCTCATAATAGGAGCTCTACTCTTTATTTCCCCCCTTGATGCCTTTCTTCAAGCCAAAAAGAATAAACAAACATACAATATCTTTGTGATCGCATCCTGCTATGGGGTCACCCTTTTTGTCGGATTAGTACTCTTTCTCACGAGGCTCTGGACAGATCAACAAATCATAAAAGCAATACCAAAAACATGGATACCTATCGAACAGGGCGACGTCAACAAGAAGGTTCGGAAGATGATTGTAGCGAGCCTGGAGCGCAGTGCTGCAATAGCCTGGGATTCACGACCGCGAATTGATCAGCATGCGATTACGATGATATCGACACCAGACAAGCCGGGTGCGGCGGTTATAGCAGCTGGGAATAACCCCTCTGAGCAGAGGGACGACGAGAAAAGGATGCACAAAGCTACAGTTGTTATACCACCAAAGGAACCCGTTTGGGGTCAAATTTCGCACAACGGATGGTCTTCTCCAACCTCTAAGGATCTGCCAAGTTTACAGTACATAACTGTAGTTCTCGAATTACCTCATTTGATCGAAGCGAAGGCCGTATCTCTGGCGCCCCTTGGTCCACAATCGACGTCCGAACCGCCTATGCCTGATCTCCGAGCTGTCGATATTCTTCAACGACCAGCCGCTATGGGTTTGCGCGACTATATCAGTCATCTGTCTGGACTTGGCGTCATCAATGATCTATCAGCCGCTACTTCTTTTCTTTCAGCCTACGAATACGCTCGATTTTCCTCCAACGCCATCAGCGAAGTCGAATTTCGCGATCTAATGAAACAATTCGCAGAAATCCTGCGCAGTATGGAATCACTCAGTCCCGCAATAATTATGAGTCTCGATATTTACGATCAAGAGAGCGATATTGACGGCGACGCGTCATCTAGTTTTACTCCTATCACTCCACAAAGTCGTTCTCTCGCATCGTCCGTGCAAAGTGTCAGTACCCACAGCGACAGTGAAGGGACTATCCAAACAGCACCCTCTGGCAGACCCGGCACGGATCACACAACCCGTGCTGGCACAGCACCTGTTACTCCCCGAAGCAAAACGCATGAATTCTCGGGATCGCGAAGCCAGAGCAGGGGCTTGTATACTAGCAGTAGCTCAAGTTCCAGTATGAGGTCTATAAGTCAAACAAGTGTGATTAAGTTGAGCAGAGTCCAGTCAGGAGTATCGTTACCTTATGAGCTTAATATACCCAGGGTGCGCTGATATACGGGTTGTCTTTTCCTTTCTTTTTTGAATATTTATTAGCGTTGGAGTACAGGTTAAAACAAATGGCCTAAAATAGGCACGGGAAACGTCTAAATATATTCCTATAATCTTCAATGATAATGTACAATTGCTTCTTCACCACGTACGAGCTTTTCATTTTATCTCCGTCTATATCAACGCCGTCTTCCTCAATCTTATTCTCACAGTAGAAAGCCTGCCACTTTTTCTTCATAGAAGCAAGAGCCTCGCAAAGAACTGGCACTTAATAAACATGGAAATCATGCCTATTCCCAATCATTTTCTCCGATTTTCGATTAACAAGAGCCCCCGGAAGGATATAGCGATGGATGCAAAATGTCGTCATCGAAACTACATATGGTTGTTGCACAGCGAAAGCCTTTCGATTGCTGACTTTGGTCGAATCTATTTTCATATGCATTTCAGCCGCAGGAACAGTACCAAGCGGTTGTTACTTTCTGCATCTTGATGTAGCCTTAGGGGTTCATAGTGTTAAGAAAATCTGCTCATGAATGACTTCGCAGCTGTCAAACATAATCAATTTTAAGCATGGCCAGGATGATTAACGGTCTTGCATTGGGCATGCATGGTGAGGCTTACAAACAAAGCTATGATAGTGCAGATCGAACCGGGCAATTGCCAACCGAAGAGAACACTATTTTGGGGGCGAAGGGCAATGTTGTGAACCCCGAAGAACACGAGAGGTCAGTCGTACTTGTTATTATCCTCGTTGAGTTCGTGTCAGCTGAGAGGCATGAGTCCCGGATTCGTGGAGACGAAAAACGTGACCATCTCACCCCGAAGTGGAGTCAGCCTCATTATTAATCATAGCGATATGCATAATTGATGTTATTAATAGCTTGGAGGCCGATGAATCGTTGAATATTTCGACTAAGGTTTCGTGTGTGTGGTATTCGTGTTGCTTAGGGGCAATGAAAGGGTAAAACGTGTTATAGTCGTGCCCGACGATTTTCTGCAATCTAGCACAAAAGCATGGCAGCCATGTGGATTGAAGTTGTCATGTCTGCAACACGCTAACCGAGGGCTAACCAGTGTCCAATGGGTTGACAATTCGGCCCTTCTGCTAATTTTATCAGCGAATTTATGCTTTCTGGGGTTATAACAGGACACACACTCATTTCAACCGTCTACGCCTCATCCCCGCCTTCGTGTTCAAGTGCCAGACCTAATCTATTGCGAAGCGTGGCTCCAAGTAGCATCGTAATTTTCAAGATATGCTCTCATGTTGGCTCTATGGGCATCCATGCTTTCCTCTCCTGACCAATATTCGTAGCCAGGGTTAGGATTGATAGAGTCTGCAGCGTACTCTGATGCTCGCTCAGACGAATAGTCATGTTGATCAGTAGGTTCCGAAGATGGAGTGCCTTCAGTCTGATGGTTAGGCGAATTGGATTTCGTTTTCGAGGAGGATTTTCCTTTGTCTTTAGAAGATTTTGAACGAGAACTACTTTGAGGTAATATAAAAGTCAGTGAATTACTTCTCCTGAATTGGGGGTGATTGGTTTAAGGGAGCCAACCTTTTAACAGACGAAGGGTTGGTTTCTGTGGACCAAGCATCGGAATGAGCCATTGTGCTATGTGGAAGGCTTGATGGTGCTTATAAGCTAAGACACGTGATATAACCTGGTGAAGAGAAGACTTAGAAGAGTCAACTTGTTTGGGTGCTCTTCTTGGATTGAGTGTGAGTGGCAGGTAAAAGTGTCTCGATCAAGGGGGGAAAGATCAGAATTTATATCTTCCCTGGAGCCTCATGGCAAGCACATATACCTACCACCCGTTATTCACAAGAACTAACACAACCATCCTAAGTCTACCTTTGCAATCTAAAAGCGCAAACAAGGTACTCGGGGTCTACCCATTTGAAACCCCAGGTTAAACATAGTGTAGGTGATGAGACTAGTACTGGATTCAAGGATTCTTGTGGGGTCGAAATGCGAAGGTTCCTCAAGGGAGTAGAAAGGTGAAAGTATAGCAGTGGCATTTGCCGACACTTCTACCAAAACCGTTGTGAATCCACGTTACTCATCAGCAAAGAGTTGAGGAGAGATTAGGTATTGAGGTGCCTTGCGTTGCTATTGCGTGCAGTAGTACCGGTACTCTCCGTAGTCTTATTCTGGGAAACTTCAAAGTTTCAGCGTTCACTTGTTAACTTACAGGCCCTTTCGGATAAGATTTCCTCTTCGGATGAACGAAAACGTTGTTGCATGGGTTTGATATGCGAACTCATTTTAATAAACCAATCACGATGTAAGACAACCTTGCTGTAAGAAGCACCCATGTTTTATGGCGTCTTACCCGCAGCATACCGGGTTAACTCAATTTTCTAGAAGCTTTCGAAGCTTTGGGTGCACCTTCAACTGACTGGGATGCACAATTTTTTTTCAGCAAAGCTGTTTACCAGGGAAATAAAGTTCTGATTTGGAGAGAACTTCAACTTTCTACTTTTGGTGCCGTTCTCCAAACACGGGATTCGATTCATACAACGAACCTCGAGTCCACATACTGTTTACTGTTCTTAAAAGACATCAAGTCCGTTGATTTTCTTCCTGTGCTTTCCTACTCGATACGAACTCGGTCTTGCGAAAATAAAATAAAAGAAAATAGATTGCAATTGGAGCCCATGCGAAAGTCGGTGCCTGCATGGCATCTGCATCAGCGATGGGGGCTATGTTGCGATGAGCTCAACGTGTATTTTATACCAGAATCCCAAGGTGTTATTTTTGACATAGCTCCGAAGCAGTCTCAGCTAACTAAGTTTCATCTCAATAACCCTATCGGTATTTGAATAATTTTCTTTGTTTCCTAATCGAACATGGATATTGCATATAGAGTTTGAGTTTTCAGTAGCTTACTTCTTAAGGTCTTATTGCTCTGGGTAAACTCCGCCTTTGTAGGTATCGGTGTATCTAATTTTCTATTACATACATGTACGCCCTGGTCGCAAAAAGAAACATGTTCTGTTCTTGCAATCACAAGTTGAAAAGCGTTACCATTTTAGTGTCGCCGAGTGGGGTTCCAGTAGCTGCATGGTTCTTATTGTAGTGATGGTCAAGCGTATTGATCGTTGACAATATTAGGCTTCGTTAAGCTCAGGGTTTTCACCAGGTTATGAGAATGACAAACTTAGCAACGTTGCAGACTTTAGCCTTTCGTGCTCCGAGACCATATAAGTTTTTTGACCTCGGCGCAAAACTTCTTCATCGGCTATCGTTTGACCAATCACCTTTTGCAAATGGATTAAGTTACCCCTTTTACCTACCTTCCAAATCAAGAAGATCGTCGGGTAGCACAAACATCTACATCCTCGTTTCAAACCCAATTCAGCAATCAAGAACTGATACAAACTGGAGCCGGGGATAGCACAACTTCAAGCCTCAATATTCTCCAGGCCAGTGGTATGTATGCATTATACCTCCCAGGATTTCACTGCCAATCCGGTACACCCACACTCGCATCACAATACCTTCTAGATATGCGGCTTCCCTAGATCTCTGCCTCTCTACCGTAGAAATTCTCCACAAAACAGGAGGCTATCATGCACAATTACAAAGTGAAGCATCTTGAATTTATCAAGCTCGTACATCATCCATTAACAACCCTTTCAATATTAACGGACACTCCGAGTCCAGTCTTCGTTGTCAAACTATTTCGACCCCTCATACATTCACTTTCCACAAACCTCGGTCATTGAACTCAGTTTCTTCGTTAGCAATGGCATCACTGCCTGGTTGCCTCAGTATCCATTCACACCAACAAGTTTTCAGCTTTCATCGTTGCATATGTCACCCAAGGCTCGATCGTCATGGTTCAAAATATCGTCTACGCGGTGGAATGAGTAATCTTTCTGCATCTCTACCCACCCACATCAATCCCAAAAGCATGAATTTAAGGGTCAACCAACATACATGTACGTCAGCGGAGAGCCTCGTGAGGAGAGAATATTATCTAGGACGGACACGAGATACACGTGAACATGATATGAAGTACATATAAGCCTCAAACTTGCCAGTGGCAAATTCTATGCTTGCCCTCATTCGTGCATATACGTGCGTACAAATTTCTTTCTGGAATAAATATGGAAGAATCATTAATCTTACGGAGAGAAGAATAAAGCTTGTAGCTGTCCGCGAATCGGAAAACTCACCGTTCGTTATTTCTTCCAGTCTCTTGCTGTTAAGTAACACATTTCGATGTGATATTCTAAAATTAACATGTCGAGCCATCCATATTATCTATCTCTCGTCATCCCTCCATCTCTCCCTCACTTTCACACTGTCAGTTTGTCATGCTTCGGCCCCATACTTTCATTTTCCCCCATTTACCTCAGTTAAGATAACATATAGGCATACTTTATAACCTCATGAATTAGCCATGCCCCATTCGGTCATTTATCTTCGGTACCAGATTTACGTACCGTGTGGATCCAAAATGTCTAGTGTAGACCACCGACGGGCCGTACCTTAATTCGTAGGAGCAGATCACTGGGGCCATGATATTCGCTGTTGGGTCTAAATTCTACAAGTTGAGATATTCCGAGATATGAGAGGAGAATACGTCGGATCAGATGATGGAAGGTTTTCGTGCATGAAGAGCTGGGTTTTTAGACCCCAGCTTGTTTCATAGATATTGATGGGGATCTTGCTTACATGTGGATATTGTGGGGGAGACGGGATCATTTTTGTTTGCCACATGGGATTTTGGGATGCAGGTACACATTGGCATGTGGATCCTAAGTTTGAAAGTTCAGGTAGAAGTTCGGATGGTTCGGACGGCTCGGATGGTTCGGATGATTCGGATGGGGATTACATGGTTTCACGGGGGCTTACTCTTTACGTGAAACTTTACTATTCTCCAAAAGATCATTTGAAAATTCAGACGAATATGGCGCCTCATGTTTCAAGGAAGTTAAGGTATTGATATGTTATCGTGAAAAGTGATTAGATGAGAATGACTCAGTGTTACAATTCTAGAGAGGAATTGACATGTTCGTATTTACGTAGATGCGAAATCGAGTTTGTAACTTACCATCAATCCAACGTGCAACTTTCGAGCTGAGGTTACTTCTAACCTCTACTAGATCTACAGTATCAATTCGAAACCAAACGCGGCGTGGGGCAACATCAGCTTGGGGGATTTACAGTAGATCCGGGCGATCTTAAGATTTGCGATCGGAGAGATATTCCGTGAAGGCACTAATTATGTATACTACATTTGATGTACGTCGAGAGTTCTAAAGTTGTGCTATTCGAGTTGCCAAAAGGCTTGGGGTCAGACATTGCAGGATGGAGATGTGGTATGGATGAACAAGAGCAACGTCTTATTTTTACTATCAGAATGCAATTGAAAATGCTAATCCAGTTTGGACTAAAAGCTATATACAAAGAAGAGAATACCGAAAGGTATACACACAGTTCTCTTATCTTCCTTCCTCACATCACCTATCTCCTACCTCCACCTCTATATCATATCACATCAACCCATTTCTCCCCTAATCTAGCTCGATGCAACGGATCTCTTTCCTGCTGCGGAAGAAAGAGCGGCGACGACATTGTTATAGGCAGGGTGAACAGTATAGTTGGAAAACCAGAGACATGCATCGCCTTCCCCGCTGAAAACGCCGGGGATCCACGAATATTTATCCGTGTAATCCCAAACGGTGACACCGACACAGGCATCAACGTTAAGACACGCGTTGACGGTATTGGCGTAGTCGACGCCTTGTTGAGCCAGGCCAGCGTCAGTGGGTGGGAGAGAGCTGAAGCGGATATCGAGTTCGGTGTATGCGACATCGACATCGAGGGCGGCGAAGGATTCGAGGGTTGAGGTAAGTTCCGATTCGCTGGGTGTGGAGCCTACGATGAAATGGGCTTGGAGACCAACGCCATCAATCTTGATATTGCGAGCTTTGAGAGATTTGACAAGATTGAGGGCCGCCGTAGCCTTAGCACCGGAAGACTCGATGTTGTAATCGTTGTAGTAAAGCTTGACATCTGGATCATAGAGAGCTGCGGTTTCGAATGCGATTGGAATGTACTCGGGACCGATTGTATCATAGAGCTTAGGTCGGTTAGTTTCTATACTATGCAGTACTTTGCTCAAGAGTCACAAAGAGTCTTGCAAAAACTTACGACAAATGAACGATAGGTACCATCCTCGTTGAATGCCTCGTTAACCACATCCCAGGCATAGCACTTGCCCTTGTAGTGAGTTACTTCACTTTGAATGCTGCAGATACGATTAGCTTTGGGTGCCTGTAAGAGTATTGTGAAAAACTACGTACTGCGCCTTGAAGGCTGCAATCAAAGTATCATTTGTCCACGTGCCACCGCTGACCCAGGATGGTAACTCGCTATACCAAGCCAAATTGTGGCATCTAACGAGTTGATCGTTCTTCTCCGCAAAATCGACAACCACGTCTCCCTGGGTATAGTTGAAATCATTTTGATTTGGTTCCGTGTACATCCATTTTTGTGTGTTGCCAGGTGTGATTATCCCGAATTGACTGGTGTTTGAGAGAATAGCAGTATATTGAGTATCGCTAAGTTCATTATTGTCTGTAGCGCTACCAAAGTATGTAAGACCGGCAGCCTTGGCAAGCGTGTTTAGCTGTCCATAAGCCGAAGGTAAGATAGCCAGAGTTATAAGATTTGAAGTATGCATTTTGAATGGAAAGGTGAAGAGTGGTATGACAAGATAGCAATGACAAAGAGTGCAATTCTCGAGTAACCTCACTCGGGGATGTGGTAGGAAAATGGACAATGAGAAGTCGAAAGGTTGCAACATATATGTATATATATTTGCCTTCTCCAGGAACATTCGAGGGGTACATTGAACGCCACCACACCCGTCAATGGCGACGGAATTTGCCTGTTTCGGATAAACAACCCCAGGGGCATTGGATAAATGGAATCTTCCATACTGGGCGAAATTTTAATATCCGGTGCGCTTATGTGAATGCTAGTGGAAAACGGGGATGCATTAACTGGAGATTTCTCGTAGGTATTGATCCAAATTGGTGGTATTAGAAATTTAAATTAAAGTACTTCACTCGCTTGCATACTCCGTACAGGGGCGAGCTAAACCTAAAATCGGACCATCATCCCACGCATCCCTTCCACGATGAGGAGGTCTGATTTCTCGAGCTCTCAAATACGATATTGATGTATGAATCGAGATTCGAAGTTGATTCAGATCTAATATGATTTCGGTTATAGATTCTCTTGCATAATCTAAGAATCTAATAAGTGATGCATTGGTTGATCTCAAGATGCCACACCTAAGCTACTAGGTGAAAATTGTATTTAGGTTGATGATTGTGTCAAAGGGTGTAGAATCAACGAATTGATATCACTTGATAGTAGTAAAGGCGTTGAATTTCAAGCCTCAAAAAACGTATACGTCCTCACCGTGGAAGGGATAGGGCGAAACAAGCTTTTCTCCATACTTTTCTCTATATTAAATTCTGTACAAAAACGTGCTTAGCCTAAACTAGAATCTTACGTATGAGGACGAAACAAGCTTTTGTTTATATTGAACTACTCTATACAGAAGCAAGCTTAGCCTAAACTCCGATCCCACGTATAGGACGAAACAAGCTTTTCTCGGACATCTTAGATACCCAGCACCCGGACGGCCCGCAACTTCTAGGTAAAGTGTCGACGACTGTCGGACGACATCATGATAAAGATGATCAGAGATACAATAAACCAGCCATATTTTGTATAAAGTTGCTATTAGGAAGTGGCAAAGGGCTTTAGGTAGGTGTAGGAAGCTTAAGCCCGATCAGAAGAAGAACTATTTTCCTTTTCAAAGTAAGCGATTGTGTCGGAACACGTGCGTTTACCCCACATTGTAGCTATAGCAACACTTCACCGTTCGTACGAACAGGAGGAACATCATCCGATAATAATATATCTTAACCACATGATTCAGAATCATTCTTACCTTAAGTGTACATATTGTGTTTCTTATGTTTGTATTGGAGTAATCTCGAGCTGGATTAAACTTGAACTACTTCAACTAAAATCGAGAAGTCCACAAGCTCAAGCAGGGGGTTTTCAGCTATTCAAAGCCTCTTTTCAAACTTTAGTTCAGATTAGAGATACCTAACTACCTGCTACCCCCCCNNNCCCCTAAACAAAGGTTAAACAGTGGGCTTGGCCCATAATAATGATTAGATTTAGGTATCCTCTACGAAATCCTACCGCTTTCCCAAGTAGGCAATAGCAAAGACTAGGTAGGTAGGTAAGGTTTTATGTAGTCCACCCGGAGTATATCTTCATTTTTTCTGCCGCCAGCGAGGACGCATAGGCCCAGCGATGATGTATAGGCCAATTGATGAAATATTCTAGTAGATTCTACTGGCCCAACTACTCCTGAACTATATCAGTGGATTCCAATGGATATGACCCAATATTTAACCTTTCTTTAGGGGGGGGGGGTACTTTATTCCTTTACTACTTGTGGCAAAATGCAATATACCGCCAGTAAGGATAGCATGGATAAAGTTGACGGCATCATATTATTTGTGGAAAATTGCAATATACCTCCGGTAAGGATAGTACGGATAAACTTTGACGCCCACCAGCCCTAACGTTTAAACTCGACAAGTCCATTTCATACTACAGTAAACTCTTTTCGATATTTACATTTTCTGGGATTGAAGCAAGTGTGGTCAAAATTTGGTTTATATTTAATAATTCCTCTGATCGTGGCCTTTGTTTAAACTAGACTACTTAGTTCGGTGTATGATGGATTGTCGAGTTTCAACTATATCCCCCAAAATTTACGAAGTAATCTCTAGAATAAACTCCCCCATTTTAGATTTCAGAGTGATGATTCCGGTGTCGAATGGAGTAGTGTGGCTGTTCTCCACTTGCAGTCTGATTGTTTCGATGAATGACACCCTAGATCTATCAAAGATCAGAATATCGACAAAGGACTGTAAGCACAAGGTCGATTGTCTACCTCCTTTTCAAAAATTCAAGCGAGTCTTGAAATATATATATATATACATTTTTCCCTCGGAAGCAGCCTTTGTCCAGACTGAAACAGCTTCTGGTAAATTAAAACCACCGAAAGAAGAATAGTTTTCCTCGAGACGATGACGCGTAGCGAAATCGGGTGGTCCTACAATTGTAAGCAACTTAGCATACGCTTCGAGGTTGAATGATAGTGATTATGCCCTACCTTAACGTATGGCAAGATCTCTTCATCCGCCTTGTCCTTTTGTCAAATCTTTGAAGCCATCTAGCCTTTATTCATCTTCGCATCGAAGTCTTCGACGACAGTTTTCGCGCTGTTGATACGTTCGGCAACCGGAATTGGCTCCCGGAAAGGCAACGGGGGTGCACCATTCACGTATGAGAATTGACTCAAGTTGTATGAAGGGGATTGTGGAAGCCGAGTTTCTGAGCTGAAAGAAGTAGGAACATGTGGCTTGACTTCGTCAACAGCTCTATAGAATGATTAGATGTGGCATTCGACTAAATGATAATTCCAATTGTTCAAACGGTAACTACACTGACCTCTCCGACCCGTGGTAGCCTTGCATAGAGGACGACAAGGATTGAGGCATGGTTATGAATTGGTGAAAGGTCAAGCTTGGTTTAGCAAGGCTGTTGTGATTTGATTGGAAGTCAAGAAGGATTATCTTGTGACTCAAGCCACACGAGTGGCTATCAAGCTGAATAAAGATATTCGGATGCAGATTTGTTACCTTGTTTTGATAGCGGTAACTTTCGTAATTTTCAGTAGGCGTGAGGAGGGAATCTTACTGATATATAGAGATTTTGAAAGTCGGCGAGAATGAGTGACTTGGCTGGCAACAGACTTTCTTTCTCTCCTCGAACATATTCAATGCCGATTCAATACGTTCGAGGAGACAAAAATGCAGCATTATTGGCTAGAAAGGAAAGTTACGGGTCGTTCCTTGAGATTTCCTCTCCGGCCCGTCGTCTCGATATGGTGTTCATGACGGGACGCCAAGGATTAGCATTGCCCCAGATGGATAGATGCGCGTTTCCCTTGAACTTGGCCAATCATAAAGAAACACTTTAGTATCCGGGGCGTATGCGTTTTGGTCAAAAATGATCCTTCTCTACTAACCAGCGAAGAATTCTCGTAGTTCGGCTCGGGACTTCCTGAATTTGGATCGGTCTGTTAAGAGCTTGCCGGTAGTTTACAATCTGATTCGTAGATTCTGCGAGCACTTGCGATATGGAGAAGGCTGAGTGATTTGTTGGATCTTCAATCGTGCGAATGAAACTTAATACAGCAATGCCATTTGTAGATCCCCCATGGAGAGCATGACCTGTGCATCAAGTGCGCAATATGTAATCAAAAGAAGGTCACTTGTACAACAATTATAGGCAGCATAAATTTCTCGCTCGTGTTAGATCCGTCTGGTGTCTGGCCTTTGTAGTGAGGATACGATAGTGATGTCGATGAGAGATAAATCAAGTTTTCATCTCGTTAAGCAAACCCTGAAGTTTTCTGCTTATTCATTCCAGCTCCTATAACGCGCTTTCTATCAGAGCTGGCCAGAACAATCGAATTCTCTAATAAGAAAGCTCGAAATTTGGTGTCCTATCAGATTTGTAGGGCCCAAAGCGAAATTTTGGGCGATCACAGGAGTTTCTAGGGGGTCTGGATACACGGAGTAATAGCCAGTGTAACCTGCAAGATGCCACCTGCATTGCCCTATTATCTTCATTGCCAAATGTTGCTGTCTCTGATCTCTATGACGCAGTATGGTGTGAGAACAATCTAGCCCTCTGCAGCCATCCGCCCCCACGATAGCCATCAAGAGGTCGACGGGCTTGTATCTGCGGCATTCTAGACTCAACAGCCATCATTTGTTCCAAACGTCAATACCAACCACGGTTTGCGGGCTCTGGGGTAACAAGAATGAAGAATTCCCCAAGATCTGCCCTCAATTACCTATCCGGACAACCTGAAAATGCATTACATCATCGGTCGCGGACTGCCGTCTAGATTCGAAAGCTTTACATTTAAAAAGCTGTGGAATGTCTGGGTTTGTCAAACCAGCCTTAAATTTCCTCCTTCCATGCCCGGTCGCATTGATACTCGGAAGCGACGGCAAGAAGAGGTAGATTTTAGGAAGCCGTCAATGCCGAGTAGGACCACCGAGCGACCGAAAAAAGACAGCTCATAGAGGTACAGACTCATAATAATAAGCTTAAGTGACCTCCCGGTCGAGGTTGATTCGAGATTTGAGGTTTGAGAATCTCGTCTGACATAAAAAAACTACAGATTGTCTGGCGGTATACTTACTAGTTCGTACCTTTTATTCTGTACCTGTGGCCAAAAGGTACGGGGTAACAACCGGCACGATTCGCACTACCCCACAGTCCCGCCGTCTGTGACATGCCAAGACCTATCGTCGAAAACTACTGTTTGTTAGTATACGCGATAAACAACGGTCGATTGGTATTGTCCAAAACTAATCATATCAATTCGAATCGAGTCCCGATATGCTTGTCAATAACGAATTGCATGCAGATAATCAAGCCGTCAATGAACAGGAGTAGATCGCGGAAGACGTGGCAGCTCACACGTGATCATGACTTCACATATGACGTCAACTCCCCCCTTCATCCTGTTTTTCGTTTTGACAACCAACATAAGACTTTTGCATTTGCATATATCAAGATCCCAATTTCTCCCCTTCACCTAATCTTCTACTGATTTTTTAATCAACACTTATTCAAAGACAATCAAACTCATTGAGAAAACATCGCAAGAATGCCTTTCACACTTAACACATCGGCATCATTTGCCCTCACCTCATCCACCTCATCAGGAGATAACTGGGGACGAGCGTATCAAACCCACACCACCATTAATAAAGACGGCACCACGCGCACAAAACGCACACAACGTCTTGGAGAGCCCATTATCGAAGAAACGAGACGATGGGACGGAAAGGGGAGGAGGGTATTAGAGGATGGGAGTGTGTATGAGAAAAATGGAAAGGGGAAAGGGTGGGTGCAGGTTCAGGCTCCTACTGTGAAACCGATTCAGAATGAGAATAGTGGGGGAAGTAGGAGAAAGGGGACGATTTTGGGGATGACATGCGAACCGAGTAGGAATGTGGTGGGGAACGGAAATGGGCTGGGGAGTAATTTTGGTAAAGGAGGGGTGGGGAAAGGCACAGAAAATTGGTTGAATGGAATTATGGGTAAAGTGGCGAATGATGCATTGGAGAGTAGAGGGAGGGGGAGAATTTTGCAGGAGGTGGATAGTGAAGAGGATAGCGAGGAGGAATATACTGATAGTGAAGAGTACACCAGCGAGGAGTATACGAGTAGCGAGGAAGAGGAAGAAGAGGAAGAAGAGAAACCAAAAGCCAAGAAGAGCATTACGGCCACGCAAACGAAGGGCAAGGCTGTGACACAGAAGCAACAGAAACCCAGGAAAGAGGTTGAGAGAAAGCAGAAACCTACCAAGGCGAAAATAGTGCAGGAGGCTAGTAGTGAGGAAGACGATGACGAGGATGACGATGGGTATGAGATTGAAGAGGTATTCTCATCTGATGAAGAGGCCTCTGAGGAATCCGAGGAATATGAGAAAGAGGAACAGGAACCACAGCCGAAGAAGCCCATGGAGAAGAAGCCTATGGAAAGGCAGAATAAGCTGCCGAAAGGGAAAAACTCTAAAAAGAGCGTCGCGGTCTCGTGAAGTTTATCCGAACTTGTACTCTAATTTCTTGATTGGCCGGCCTCGAGTTTGTGGGGGTCATGGTATGCACTTAATATGAAATCAATTATGAACGAAAGCCCCCACCACTGTTGTGGTCAGTAATTGGCTTAGAAGTAGGGTATCCTGTATTCAATGCTGTACGGGTATATTCAGTTACTTTACATAATATCATGCCTACCACCTGGGGGCTGGACAAAACTTATAAGCCAAATCAAGTCTCGATTGCCAAAGGAGGAAATAGTGCATCCCACGCACATCTACCCAGCGGAGCTTGGGCATCACCGTAAGAAGGATCGGCGCCCCTCGTCGCATACTCATACGTTCGGCGCTCTGGTATAACCCCTAGCATATCAAGCAATAGAGTTGATTTCTCCGGCATGTATGGCTGAAGAAGAATTCCAACAATACGGATTGCCTCGGCGGCGTGGTATACGGTGCTTATGAGTCTTCCTTTAGCTTCTGAGTCTTCGGATTTTGCGAGGTTCCAGGGAGCTTCGTCTTGTAAATATTTATTAGTCTGTGAGTTTGTGGTTAGTATTGTACTCTTGTGTATATACAGTAGCTTGTGTAGTTACTTCAAAGACGGCATCCATGATAATATGAAGAGCTCCTCCTGGGTTCAATTCTTGCATCTTGCCGTTTGTTTTTGAGCGGATATTATCCAATAACTCTATCTGTTGAGAGGTAGGAATATTCGGATTAGGTAATCCTCCAGAATGTGAAGCTTCCACGCAAGAACGAACATTCCATACTTTTGGCCTAGTCAATCGACTGACAAGGTTACCTAGACCCTTTTGCAAGCCCTTCTTATATCTTTCAACGATGTACTCATTACCATAGCCAGAGTCTTCCTTAATTCCGCCATCGTGGACAAGGTAGTATCGCACTACATCAACGCCAAATCTATCCATTGCAAAGAATGGGTTGACTACATTCCCTACTGACTTGGACATCTTTTGATTGTCCATTGTCCAATGTCCATGCGTCATAACTTGCTTTGGTGGTTGCAAATCTAAAGCGAGGAGAAATGCTGGCCAATATATACAATGAAATCGAACAATATCCTTTCCAATGACTTGTACATCTGCAGGCCATCCTCCCGCAGTCTCCTTTCCTGGCGCCCATGGATAGCCGGCTTTTGTAATATAATTGACTAATGCATCGAGCCACACGTATATTGTCTGACTTTCATCATCTGGCACTCGAATGCCCCAGCTCAGGCGATCGAATGGGCGAGATATTGAAAGGTCTTCTAGGCCCTTAGATACTTGGTTGACTACATCCTTCATCCGAGTCAATGGCACAACAAAGTTGGGATTCTTTTCGTAGAACTCAAGAAGTTGATCCTTGAAAGCAGACAGTCGAAAGTGGTAATTCTTTTCTTGTGTCCATTCCACCTCTTTACCAGTCTCTTGAGAAGCAATAAACGTCCTCCCAGTAAAAGGGTCCAGCCTCTTCTCAATAGCCGACTCGGGGTAGAATGTCTCATCGCTGACACAATACCATCCCTGGTGTTTTGATTCATAGATGTATTCTCTTTCCTTCAGCATATACCAGATATATTCTACGGCCTCTTTGTGATCTTGATCAGTTGTCCGTACAAAATGGTCGTTCGATAGTCCTGCTCGCTGTGCCAATTTCTTGAATGTCTCAGCGCCAATGTCACAAAATTCTTTGGGTAATGTGCCTGCTTGCGCAGCAGCTCGTTGGATCTTCATGCCATGTTCATCCGTCCCTGTACATAGGATTGCCGTCTCGCCCTTCAAAACTTGCCATCGTTTAAGGACATCCGCCAGAACCATAGTATATAGGTGACCGACATGGGGTGCTAGATTCAATTAGCTCAAAACATTGAGCTGGGACTACTTGGCGCAGACTTACCAGCATTTACATAAAAAATTGGTGTGGTTACATAGTATGGCTTCTTCGGATTTGTAGTGGTGGAATATTTAGCTTTTGGCGTGGGTATTGCCCTACATGAGCTACAGATCCAGCCAGTCCTCAATAATAATCTGGTTCTGGGCTGCAAAGAGCCTCTAAGTAATGGATTGAGGCCATACATTTGAACAAAATGTACTGACTGAAACTCAATTTGATCATGAGTTGGGAGCTTCCAAATATTGGTAGAGTGCGGAAAGGCGGCGCTGCGGCCGCAGTCCCGCCCCCGCGTTTTCTAAAACATCTAAATCCCAGGCTTCACTTCAACGTCATTGTGACCGACAAAGACGCGACATAGAACACGGTCAAATTATCTGTTTTTAATACTCCCCCTTTATTTATCGCATTGTGATCTATTCTGCTTTCTTGGATATTTAAACTGCTTACCATCTATTGAATTACCATGTCCGATCCTACAGAGGATACACAAGCCGAGTTGGCTACCAAAGGTACATTTTGCCTGCCCCTCGGAATGAACATCATACTAAAATACTCCAGCGGCCGATATTTTCGTCGAAAGCTTCTACGAAGCCCTCAATAAACCTAATCTTCGACCAACCATTACATCCTTCTACGTCAAGCCCTCCGCCGTAGCCCCCGCCGAAGCCTCCATAACCCTAAATGGGAACGTCATACCAACACCCTCCGCCTTCCAAGAAACGTTCGAGAACAAAATCGGAAAAACAGCATATGAAGCACAATCATACGATACTCATGTCATCAACACAAATTATAATATAGGGGTTGAGGAAGCTAAGCTCGGAGCGGATAAGGATGGGAAGAAGATCAGCATTGTGGTTATGGTTAATGGACAGGTGAAATATTCGTCAAAGAATGGCGATGAAGGTGAGGAGAGGGGTTTTATGGAGAATTTTGTGTTGGTGCCGAACATGGAGGCAAGGAATCCGAAGGCGCCGAAGGGGATCAAGAAATGGTTGATTCAGAGCCAGGTGTTTAGATTGGTATTATGAGGTTCGGATGCTGGAAAGAACCCAAAGGAATTATGGGCAAGTGAGAGAGAATGCGAGAGCACTATACCCACTCTCTGGACTTTCAACCAACGTAAGCATTCATATGATTGTCACGGAATAGCGTGTCGTCCAACACCTCGGGCAGCATCATATCATGTGTCTGGCATCGGTCGGTCTAGATTGCGTTTCTCTCGGCATAGGTATCATATTCTGATCTTTTGACAGATCTTACGAGTGAGACCATTTATAGAGGCCTCGAATATAGCTAGACAGGCTTGGGATCAGCCTGTTAGAGCTTTCAAGTGTTTACTCCCAAAAAGTAGCTCAGCTGATCTCTCGACTGTTACCTCGAGGGGACCCATCATGCTAGTCCGATATATGGAACAATGAGAAATTCATAAGGCAATTCCAGACTCAACTTTTGCAAACGTTCGTGTTTCCTCACTACCTACTCCTCTCTTATCTCTATTGATGATGCAACACAAAGTATTTATGGTCACAAAGCTCTTTCTCTCGGCGTGATTATCTGAATTGGAATGTTAAACACCTCTGGCAAATTTCCTAGAAAGATTACATCCATGGATTTTGGAACCTTTTTTTTCACGCACCACCATCACTTTACAGTAATTGAGATCAGCAACCTTCACATACAACTCTTGACGATATGATCTCTTCCGTCAGATTATTTTGGGTGCCTGTGTCGTTTTTAAATTCACTCACTGTCTTCAGCTTCCAACTTCTTCCGGCTTCGTCTCAGCTGCTAACCTGAAGCAACTTCGTCTTTCTTAATCTCAACTTCTTTCGATCTTATTACACCTATCCTTCTTCACCTTCGAGCAAATCTTTTCTTTGGCTTGGGATATCTTCAAGTAAATTCTATCACATTTGCTTGTTCAGACCTTGCAATTATTAATATCTAGATAAACTTCCAAACCATCCTCAATATACTTCGATCTCATCGACTGCCTTCTGACCTAGCCCTCGATCAGATCTCACAAAAGGCCCATTACCTTACCATCAATTTCTTACGCTCCTCCAACACACCAGCTAAATAGTCTTTCCCAAAAAAGTTCCTAGCATTAGTAGCCATGACGATCCTATCAGGTCTACTTGAGTTTGATGGAAAAGCTGTCAAAGGGGAAATCTGCTTGAAAGGTGGAAACGGCAAGAGGCTTCGCGAAGAGGGCATGAAACGTGAAGGCAATCGATTTACCTGCTACGCTCTAACCTCAGAAGATGATGCAATCACACCGTGCTTGGCTATAAACTCCGGCGTTGTCGAATTCGTTGACGTTATCGTCGATGGTATCCTACGAGCGTCGCATAGTAATGACAAGCCCACGGCTCAATTCAGCAAGAACTTTGATTCTGGCTTTGTCGGCCAAGTTAAACAGGGCAAAAGATTTGTCTGCAAGAATTATCAATTACAAGTAAAAAAGCGTGAGAACGGTCTGTCGCCCTTCCTTCCTAATGGTTTTCGTACTAAATAATCGATCAGGACGATTCGTCAAGGGCGGCGAACCTTCTGCAGTTAGCAGCATCGAAATACAAATATTCCGAAAAGCTCCCAATGCTCATAAGGCTCATGAGGGTCACTCAAAAGACTCGGACTCGAAGTCTGATTCCTCATCATCGTCAAGTGGAGGACCCCCAGATCTCGGCAATGCACAACGTGCACCCACGTCTGAAGTACATGCAGAGTGGTGGAACCTTAATTCATGTGTTGATGAAGATGCAATCCCTCCCCCACCTTTCGAAATCGCCGGCGTCAATTATAAAACCCTCCATCCTCCCACAAAAAAGCGCATCACAAAGAAATGGCCAGGTAATTTTAAGCTCTGGGCCTCCTTCAAATTCTTGCTTTTCTCTACCGCAGATTTCCACACCTTGGGCTTCCCTCACACCCCCGACTATAAAGGAACTCCATGGAGTGAAGTGAAATCTGGTTCAAAGAAGCCAGTTGCCAAGGACGCTCACCAGGCCTCAAAGGCTAGTTCTGTCGTTGATGCCGAGACCGATACCGATACCGACGATGATGACGACGTCGACATGCTGGTACCGGAGCCAGAGGATGATATTAAGGTGCCAGTAGAGACTATCAAAGGCAAGGAAGTTCGCAAGAAGACTATCAAGAGCAGTGCTTCTGCAGGAACTGATGTATCTTCCCTGTTGGCCAATCTAAAGGAGTCGGCTGGAAGACAGAACGAGATCATCGAAGATTCTTTTTCATCCGACGTCCGTGAAGGAAGTTCTGATGCTGAACCTGTCGCAACTGTGTCAAAGCCTGTCCATCTTTTAGATGAGAAAGCTAGCGAGCCTGCCGATAATTTACTTTCTTTACCAAGCACCAAGGCTGATAGAGTTGATTTAGTCAGCAATAATGTTGGGCAAGACAACAAATCTCGTACAACTCGTAAGAACGAGAAATCAATGTCTGTGGCCGGTGTCGTAGAAGCTCCAGCAAATCGAGCCTGGAAAGATCCTGCTCGCTCTGAATGGTACCAGCGTACAATGTTAGGCTCTGATTCTGAAAACCTCTCTACGGTCACCACTAATCAATTGCATACCGATCAAGACCCTACCTCGGCAGACAAAACTCAGCTTTTATATTCAGACTCAGATCAGTTAAGACAGTCCTCTGTACCCTGCATAATTGGAGAAGACCTCGAGAAGAACAAGGCAGCTCGCTTTAAGTCACTTGGTGCTGAGGCAAGTGGTCCATCTTGGGAGTTAATGACCCCTCCAGCATCATTGAAGAAACAAGGTACAAAGCACTTTGAAACTTTTGGGGATGAACGACGTGTATTGTTTGGAGAGTTGAATGATGCGCAACCAATTGAATCGGCAGCGCGTGCTATTGTCGTCGATGAAAATTATAGCGACAATAGTAGCCGTGAAGCGAGTCCAGCACTCAACTTTCGCCAAAGAGTTGAGAAAAAGAAAGCTGAGAAGCAACGTGGTCTAGGACTCACATTCGAATCGCCAGTACCAAACCAAGACGAACCTGTTCTGTCTCCAAACGTCGATATAATGGAAACAAATTTTGATGAGTTCATCAACTCTTCTCCGCAGCCTGAAGATGCAGAAATGATCGATTCCCCCGTCGATTCTGAACTTGAGCCAAAAGTTAGATCGCCATCGCCTGAGGCTCATCTTCGATCTTCAACCGCAAAACAAGGCCAAGAATCTACGAGCATAGTCTTACCTTCGCAATCTCAAGATCTGATTACCTCTCAAAATGGTGGAGCCGGTTCTCAAACTCCCACAGAAGAGGCCTCCCAGAGACTTCTTGAAGAGATGGCGAAGATTCAAAAGGATGAGAAGGCCAAGCGATATCCATCAAGTGCTATTCCTGAGGCAAAAGCCGGAAAATCTACAGAATCAAACCAACCCGAAGTTCCAATGGACACCGAGATGACTGAATTCGACAGCAATGTTGTGTCTGATGTAGCTAATGAAACCACGACGTCCAATCACAAACATAATGATGCACCAGTCGATATCGGAAACCAACAGGATGGCCGACAAGATTCTCCTTCTGGGGCTGATCAGTCTACCATTATAGTTGCTCCAGCCAACCCAGCCAAACAGTCAAAGACAAGAACAACAACTGCTGCCAGATCAACTGCTGCCAAATCATCGGCTGCCGCGAAGACACAATCTGCCCCAAAAGCACAGGCCACGACCGTTTCGAAAACTCCAACTTCCCAGAAGACACCCGCCGCACAGAAGGTACCAGCTGTTAAAGAAATCCCTTCCATTGTCCCATCTCAACCTGAGAAACCTCAATCTAAGCCAAAAAAGCCAGCTGCAAAAGTCGACAGCTCTTCAATTGCCGAGCAACCTCAAGTCAAGTCAAAGAAGCCAGCTTCGAAGACTCCAAAGGCCCCAAGTGCTCCAAAGGCGGCAGTACCTACCATCGCTGATGAACCCGCATCCAAACCCAAGGGTAAAGGTAGAGCTAGGGTTGGTACCGGTGACAAGCGCAAAGCCGATCAGATGACCTCCGCTGCTAACAGTTCGGAATCGAACAAGACTAATTCATCTCCTGCTTTGAAGCAAACTTCTCTTGTCGAGCGTGAGACTGCTGCAGCAGAAGCACGTATGCAAGCAGCGGCCGAGAAGAAGAGAAATTTGGAAGAACAGTTGCAAGCCGCCCGGGAGAAGGTGCAGATGGAAAAGGTTATTTCTAATTTCGCAATTGCGTTTCAGACCGTTCACTAACTCACTTGACAGGCAAATGAAATCAATAGACAGGCTCAAGCTATAGAAGAAGAAAATGCTGCGTTGGAGGTATGTTTTTCCACTCCTTGTTGATTTTCAATGCTAATTCATGACATCTTAGGCTGAAATCGCGCGAATCAATGCACAATACGACGATTAAGCTTGCTTGACCGACTCGAAGCAACTGACAACCTGGAAAGCTTACACAAATGCAAGGCCGTATTGAACAATCTCCTAAAGCAATCATATACATATTCAGGAACGACTTTTTATCGCATCACCACTCCATTTCCACAACTTCCTCGCGAATTTGCTTTGTCTTTCACCCTGCGAGTTTCGAAGGAGTTAATTATTGCGTCGCTTCATCCCTACTCTTTTCACAACAACTTTTCCATGTAGAGGCTACTCTAAAAGCTGCACTCTCTCTATAGTTTGACACCGTCAATCTATACCTGAAAGGGACGATTATCGTCAACAGCTGTGAGGGAAGGTTGAAATATCAGAGGCATACTTGCGTTGTATCGCAAGCTTACCGAAAGGCGTTCTATTGCTACTCTTTATTTTTATTTGATCTACTTTTCATTCTGGGCTGTATCTGGAACAGCATTCGTTATTTTTGAGCGTATTCTCTGGCGGAAATTGATACCCCTTTTCAGGGTGGTTGTACTGGGGCATCGAACAACGAGGAATTGAGAACAGAAAGACAAATCTGCATGGCATGATGCTATGAGATCTAATGGATAACAAGGATCAAAAGATTCAAGGCTGTTATTTAAGAAAATTCAATGATATCAATGCTTGCTGACCATAAGTGACCTGACGCCTTTCCTTTCAATCCTTTCAACCATAAACAGTAGCCACAGAGTACTGACTGCAACCAAATCAACATCTCCTATAACGAGCTCGTGACTTCGAGGCCGTCATTATTTTCTTGGTACTCGTAAGTTTGCATTAACTCTCTCCAACAATTGCTCTTTAGTATCCTTGCTTTGCGGGTGGAGATCTCTCTGTAGAGGTTATGGTTAATTTTGTCGAGTGATATATTTGAAGCAGAAGAAGACAAGAGCTCCGAGAGTACTAACAGCTGCCAACCATCTCCGTAATTCTTCTCTTGACCATGTTGCCGGATCTATTGCTAATTAGCATCATATGGTCAAGTAGTGACTAAGTGATACGTACCACCAGTGGGATCTTCTTCCTTTGGGAACATATCGGTACCCCAGATGGACCATGCTGCAGCTGCTGTCACAATACCTGTGAAAGCCAATACTGCATTCTATATAAATATATCAGTGAAATTCTTTCGAGTTGGTAGTAATCCAAAACTTACTTTGGAGCTTAGAGCTCTATCTAAAGGAGTAGGCATCCTTGATAGAGAGGGTGGCGGGTTACTTAATAAGTTCTTGATACTTTCGAGAGTTTTTTTTTTATCTCCGACACAACTTTTGGTTTCAATAATATATGTACCTAGTAGAATGAGTCTCAAATTTAAACTGTTCATAAGAGACTTTAAATAAACAACTACTCGAGAAGTGTTTGCCTTAAACCCCACGCCAGCACCCACGCCACCTTCAGAACAACAGCCACAATATAACGCCACATGCAATGAAAACCCTTTTCATGATTCCATACAATCATAACCGAGTTGGCTTACTAATCTCCACACAATCTCGAATTTCTACATCAACAACCTCATAATCTCTATATCACGATTCCCTCACGCAATACCCGATTTTTCCACCAATTTTCGACTAATCACCCCATCAAAATGCCTGTCGAAGTCATCGATATCAAATCCGTGAGTTCTTCCCCTTTTTGAATTGGGTTGTGGGAATAGAGAATGGGAAGGAGTTTCGACTTCAAATTGGAATGGTGGTTAACATTGAGTTGAACAGTTCTTGGAGATTTGCAGACGCAAGGATGCTTCCTGTATGTGTTTGTCATTCTATACTATACTACCCTAGAGTTACGCGGATTTTCATCGATACCGAATAAAGGAAAGCTTTATGAGTATTGGGAATAGCACAATTGAAGACCGGATAAACTTGCGGGACGGCGCGATTCACGAGCTACGGAAAGCTAACATAGTACACAATAGCCGCCCGCATAAAGAAGAATACCGGAAAGGCCAGCTCCATCAAGATTAAGGTCAGATGCCAAAAGTACATGTACACCCTTGTCCTTAAGGATTTGGAGAAAGCCGAGAAGTTGAAGCAAAGTCTTCCACCTAGTATGATTTCTTCACCCCGATATTTTGGAACTCTACTAACCCATAGTCCAGCCCTCACCGTCACCGAAACCCCAAAGAAGAACGCTAAGGGAAAGAGAGTCGCATAAATGGATAGACAATCAATATGAATAGATGATGGATTTAAGCAGTGGATGAGACAATACAAACATTGATTGCACATTCATAATGAGCATGGTCTTGTTATTTGGCGTTGGCAAGATGGTGATGTGATGTCCTGCTTTTATTCTATGAGAATAGGGTGGGGTAAATGGTGAAAAATAAGAAAAGCCTTCCGAATTCAGTTTTTGGTGCTGGCCGCGAAGACATGCGCGTGATGAGATATGAAATTGGCACCTGCAAAGCGTGGTCCCCATTGGTCTCCAAAATTTTACGTTTCCTTCTTGAAGTCAGGATGGGCAGCCGCAGTCGAAAATGTGATTATGCGTAAATCATTCAGCTTTCAACTCGCTCTCTACTATCAAACCTTATATCAAAAGTTCCGCTTCTATGCCAGCACTGGAAAGTTGCCATTGGTGTCGGCTAGACCATTTGCTATTTGCGATTCTCCAGATACATACATACTTCACAATCACTGCTTCTCAACCATATACAGACAAGTAAAGACTATGTAAAAACAATCATAAATTATAAATTATACAACAATTAAAGAAATCAATATTGCCTCACCTTATAAAGTTCCTTCGCCGTCTCATCCAAATTCCAAAACTTCTCTAGCGTCAAAACCTTCGCATTAACCGTCCTCTTCTTCACCGGCAACTCCATCCTCTTCTTTACCGCAGTATCATCATAAGTATGTTTCTCCCTCAGCATAAGAAAATTACTCGTCTTCTTCTCCGTATCCGCAAACGTACGTTTACGTACCTCCAATGCCGTCTTATATCGCACGGCGCCTATGGCTATTCCGCTACGCGTGTTGGGGTTGACGTGTCGATGGATATATGGGTATGAGGATAGGAGGGGTCTAAATTGTTGGCGGGCGGCTTTACTACGGTTTGGGTTGGAGGGGGATCGACGGGCGAGCAGGAAGTTGGGAGTTGGTCGTGGGGG
>NGKG01000001.1:1561888-1584726 GCA_002162505.1 Myriosclerotinia scirpicola
GGTGGGGGGTTTTCATCTTCTGGGTGGAGGGTTGGTGGTGGGTGTGGTTTAAGGATGGATTTGGGGCGGCGCTTAAAGATGCTCCAGCCCGCGCGAATGCTTTTGTTTCGTAGGTCTTTGAGTAGATGTCTTCTCGCTTCTTTGAGAAGTTTCTTTTCCTTTGCTTCTCTTTCGGGTCTTTCTTTTTCCCACTTCTCCCTCGCTTTTCTTTCTTTTTCTTCCCTTTCCAATCTTTCCTGTTCCAGCTTCTCCAACTGATCTTCCTTCTCCTTTTCAACAATCCTCCTGGCCTCCAACTCGTCAATAAAAATCTGCGCATACCAATCCATCTCGCGATTCACCACCTCCCGATCCATCCCCATCTTCTTCAAATCCACATACCAAATCTCCTTATCCCCAATGATCAACTCCAATCCCAACGCTTCTTCTCTGCCCAATCTAAGATCCAACCTCAACCCATATCTTACAAACCTCTCGATACTCCTCGCAGCCTTTTGCCATGGAAGTCCGTGGCCCGTAGCGCCACTTTGTTCAAACTCCGACGCTTTGGATCTACACCACGTATTGCACTTACAAACATAAATACTAAAAAACGCATGCACCATCTCATGCAACATGGTGCCTAGATAATTTTTCAAAAGCACCACCGACTCCGCTTCTGTCTTGGGCGCTGGATGTCGCAGAAATACACTAATATGACACCTGACATTATGTCTTGTGGTATCTTTTTCCAATCTCCTATCGACCGTCGTACCCAACACACAACGATCCTTCTGCTCGGCATTCGGCTCCTCGAGTTTCATGGTACACCTAAGAGCATTTAGTGCGCCTCCAAAAATCATATTATTGAAATATTCAAAATAGAGGTCTAGTAAATCTTGTTCCTTCTTACCTTTTAACCAGGGACTCTTGATGATCCTCGGCAAATCAGAGAGGTTCGACGCGTTCCAATTTTGCTTGAGTCGGTGGAAGGGATCGTGGGGTGGAGAACCGGTGGGGCCGTGCAGCACGTTGGTGATGTTGTCGGCGATGAGGTCGGCGGCTTGCGAGTAGGTGCAGCAGAGGGGCTGGAGGGGAATGAGGGCGCGGTCGCCGGTCCAGAGGATGCGCCGGGCGGCGTAGGGATTGAGGTGGCATTCGTGGATTGTCATTGTGAGGAATTGGATGTGGAAGAGAAAATTATACTTACTGTTTGGAAAATGATGCGGACTTGGGTCCTGCCCAATATCAAGTGTTAAAACAGGGAATGTGTTACTGACCTGATAATATATATATGAATAGGGGATATGAATGAGTGTTCCCCCTTGAATGTTTTGCTCGTAAGAAAGACGACCGGCGTCTTCAATGCAGGATGTTTCTGCTGTAAATATATGCAAGAATGATAGATAAAATGAAAATGTATCAAGAAGAAAAAGATGGCAAGCAAAAAATATTTGTGAAAATACGTGAGAAGAGAGCAGACAATGGGATTGTCGAGGGATATATGTTTCACGAAACAAAGAAGCTCAGAAGATGAAAGGGAGGCTTCCTAGACTCGTAAGTGCTCAAAGGATATGAGGTTGCTATATTTAGGATTCATTGTGGTGGATATTTTGGTAAAGAGAATGAGGATGGTTCTTTGACACGGACAAAGAAATACATGCAGAAGCTCGACTTTGAAGTCTTGGGGTGCTCGCACTACCCAATCAGTAGACTTGACGTTCCTTTCAACGATAATTGTAAATGCATTAATAAGGAAAGCATCGAATAGCCACAAAGTCCTTGATCATCTATCTCATTGTGGCTGTAATAGTGTTTCCAATAGTCCGTACTGTATAAGACCTAATTATTCAATCCACTTGGAACACTCATTTTGACTCAAACGATTATAATGTTTGAAGGTTCTGATGTTCCAAAGCTTTTCATTGTTGAACTACAATCCAACAATCCAAAACTCTTAATTATTCAATCCAATTGGAAAAATGATTTTGGTCAAAACATCCAACCCTGTTCGAACACCCAATTCTTCAATATCCTTTGGGCAATCACTAATTCCCATCTTTCCAGTCTGCATATTCGTCTTCCAGAGGACCTCTAATCCGTAGAAGTCTCATGCTAATTATGCATTACCTTGTTCCAGTTACATGGACGGAGTTCTCGGTGAGATTGGAATGAATAATATCCAAGACTTCAACACCGGATCTCTCATGGGCAAACAAATACTACAGCTTCACCATCGATCGACCTCTCCAATTAGATACGCGAGTCATCTCAAACAGCCTTTTGTGACTTCAATGCAAAATCGCACAAATCTTAAGGTCTATCCAGGTACCATGGCACAGAAGCTTCTTTTTGACAGCAACGAGAAAGCCACAAGTGTCACCTGCCATTTCCATCCTTGAGGGCGTCTGTCAAAATATGTGGGATCATATTCTCCTTGGCCTACCTACCTATCGTATTAAAGTTCAGACATTGACCCGAATTACCAATGATATCTTCTACACCATCGCAGAGTATTTAGATCCATATCTCACCCAAAAAGCTCAGCCTATTAACAAACCCCATCTGCGACTATCCGGATCAGAAAAGTACCCAGTTCATTGCGCAATACTTTCTCGACAAACACACACACTCAATGATCTCGCTCCATTCCCAGCCGCTTGGCCAGAGATGGAATATCTTTCAGGCGCAGGCTACGTGGGCAATTTGGCCAGTCTACCAACTTCCCAGCCGAAAGACGAGTACCAATACGCCATCATCCTCACCGCTCTCGTAGCTCCCCTCTCCCGAGGCACCGTCGCACCGCATCCACCCCAGCCAATGATCTCCCCCTCATAAACTTCTCGTGACTCACTTCCCACCGACCAAGCCGTCGCCGTCGCCGTCTACAAGCGCGTACCTGCCGCCTTCGCCTCTAGATACATGGCACCCGTGCTCATCGGCTCCGAGTACTTCCCCGGCACTTCTGTTTCCAGCGATGAACAAATCCTGAAAACTATTCAGGAAACGTTGCATACGGTGTGGCACGCGAAACTATAACACATTGAAGACTTTGTTTTCATTAATCTGTTTGTTTTATCTCATTTATGATACTGTACATACACATCTTTGTCATTTCCCAAAATTAGTTCCGCGGCCACCATATGACCTCCACCATGATTAATTTGAACATTCGTTCATAACATCTCTCGTCGTATCACATTGATAGAATCCGAACTCAAGATCTGGTACCTCAGGGCCCTCTTCCCACTCCCACTCCCTCTCCCACTCCCATTTCCTCTCCCACTCCCATTCCCTCTCCCACTGCCACTCCCTCTCCCACTCCCATCTCCTCCCTCACCAAACATAGAGCACGTATAAAAACAAGCCATTGTCAACCCTAGCCACCCATTATACCGAAAAGTGTAATTTCCCGTCTCTCATTTCATCTTCATATCAACCAGACCCAAACTTTTGTAGCACCATTGCATTCACTAATGTATTTTTGTGAAGAAAATAACAAGAAATGCCACAAGGCCAATAGCAATAGCACACATCCAACATGCCAAAAGTAACCATGCATATCTCTTTTGCTTTGGCGCAAAAGATGAGAAATCTCCGTCTGTCCACCATACCATGATTCCATCCATTCGACCTGTCGCATACAATAATAAAATTGGAGGAAATAGATTACACAAGGACAATACCATGATTGAGATGCTTCTCTTGCGGCGAGCCTCGGTAATGATATGGGCAGGGTTTTGAGACCAAGGAGACAACTTCGGATTTTCGAATAGATGCTTCCATGTATTTCCTTTGGAATCCCGGGGACTATCACCAATTACAGGTTGAGATTCGAAGAAACCATCGGATTTTGCAGCGTTTTGCATTTCTTGCAACTGGTTTGGACTGTACAGATCCTGCCAGCTTGGACGCTTTGGAGGAGCAAGAGGTGACCGATAAATAAAATCGTTCGAGTTATCACTTTGAGTGCCCCTGTGATAAGGACCTCGAATGGGTGTTGATGGTTGATCAACCTTGGGATGGTTCTCAACGGTTGCAGGTGCGTTAGTATTAGATGCCAATAGTGCGAGTGGTCGAAGGGCATTTGTCGGATATTCCTTTGTGCCATTGTTCCCAGTAGGAACTTTAGCAGGCCTGTTGGCTTGAATTAAACTAACACGTCTTGGCTCATGTTTTGAGTTCATGTGAAGGTCCCTATAAAAAGCACCTGGTGGACCTTTAATGAAAGGTTTGTGATCCTGAGGTTTTGAAGCACCGGCGGCTTTTATTTCGCCATCAATCTTCTTGTGCTTGCTCGAAGTCGCTGAACTTGTTGCAATCTGGTCTCTCTTTGGGCTGGCAATCCTTTCTCCAAGAGCTAACACATATTGCCATGAACTCGAACGCTGCTTATTTAAAGGTGGCATATCATCGTCATTAGAACCGCCCAGTGCCAATCCTTGCTGACCTAAGTCCCCCGTCCAGTCAAATCTTAAACGGTCATCGACATGTCCCTGGTTCTTGGAAGAAGCTTGCACACCTTGGTTGGAATTTGTGAAGTCTGCACTTTCCTCACTTGTATGAAGGGATGGTGGAAACAAATTGAGGTTTCGACCACGAGATGGTTTCATTTTTGGCGGAGGGGACTTGAAGGGATTAGTATGAGCTTTGCCAAGAGGTTGTGGATTGTAGTTGTAGTTATTCTGAGGTGGTCTGGTTCTATTTGAATCTGCAAGATAGCCATTGACCTTGTGTTCTCTGAAGACAGGCAGAAACACGGGAATGTGAGTCTTCTTCAGATCTCTCTGACGATAGTCCCCGTGGTATTCAAAATTGCCTGGGTGCTGTGCAATACGTTCTGAAGATCCATATTCATCAATGTGCAGAGGCTCTGTACTCTCTGTGCCATCATCTGAATTGTCTGCAATGCTACTTCCTGCTCTGTTAACAAGACCTCCCATCATCATTCCTTGTTCATTTTGCCTAGCACGTCCGAAAGGTCCCGCAGCACTTTCTGCTACAGTTTCCCAATCTTCAGCCTCCGTGGGCGTGGTGTGTTTCTCAGATGATTCATGAGGTCGATCGTAAGGAGATTCTGGAGGAGAGTCGGGAAGATTGATACTGTGACTAATTGGAATACGGACAACATTTTGATGCTGAGCAGTAACCCAATTTGGTGCAATTGCTCCACGATCATAAAATGCCTGTGCCTGAGCTACAAACTCTCTTTGTTCAGTATTAAGGCTTCCAGAGTCTGATGGAGGTGTATCTTCGACATTGAGCTTCCTTGAAAAATTTAGTCCAGTTCTTTGTGGTCGAGGATTCTCATTATGTCCCGTAAAAGACGTCGATGCACTCTCCATACTATAGACACTGTAACCACTAGCACGGCGGAGGGCTTTGCTAACCTCTCTCTCCAACGGCTGTCGTAGGATGACTGGGTCTGTCCAATGAGGATCATCTCCATACACCGAAGGATCGTCTGCTGGAGAAATTATGACTTTTGGCGTAGGTTGAGTTTTTGGTGTGGCAAATGGGAATGAAGGTACATGTAATTGTGTGGCAATGTCTGCTTCAGAGTTACCTTCATCGGAATGAATGTCATTGGTCCTCTGTTGTAAAGCTTTCTGAGATCCAGCCTTGGTCGTTTGAGTGAGATCAAGTAGTTTGTGTGTATCACCGTAGGAAGATGATTGGCCAATTCCTTGAGATATGCTTGGCACGATTGTTGGGACGGCGAGAATTGGGATTTCAGGTAAAGTGCGGATTGGTGGTTGACCATGGGACTCTTCAGCTACTCTGACTACCTTGCGTTGTTTTTGGATGTTAAGAGCGGTAGGCAGCATTTCTCCAGAGTTAAGTCTCGTATCTAGGTCGAATTCGTTAATGTAATTTTCATGATTGGAATCTTTAGCAGCGGCATCTCCACGCAGGGGACTTTGCTCATTTGCCTCTTCTTCGCTATCGGAGTCAAAACCCCTTACTCCGCTAGAGTGAAGGTAGTGCTTGTAGATATTGCCAACCGTGCTAGTAGCTCGGTGTATATCATAGCTGTGTCTTTGAGGGGTCGTCTCGGAAGAACTCTTACGTATTGGCGATTGTATCTCTCCTTGATATGGTGTGTACAAAGAATGTCGTGACGGGTTGTAAAGTTTCGTACGCGTAAGATCACCTGGACTACTTCCTTCATCGCTGCTTGGTGGCAGAGAACCCGACGGTGCTTCGCCAAGGTTGGAATGGTAAATAGAAAAATCATTTCCTTGATATTGAATAGTTGATTTGGCTCGTCCATTTCCACCACGGCCTGGTCTTCGTGCTCCGGGTGTGGATGGATTTCCTTCATCACTTTCTTTGAGAAGTTCCATATATCCCGGGGTTTTCTTCCCGAAAGTTCCCTTTGGGAGGGTGAGGTTTTCTCGTGGCCAATGCGAAGCCTTGTCTTCGTCACCTTTCGTATCTGGTGTGATAGGTGATGATGTAGTTGCAAGGGCGGTTTTTATATTGGCAAGTAGAGAGCCAGGATCACCCCCTGTTGATGGGAGACGTTGTGATCTTGAGCGAGGAACCGGAGTTGAATTTTCAGTATCAGATCCATAGCGACCTTGGAATAAAGCAGCAGGAGGTGGAGGAAGTGGGACGTTTTGAAGAAATGACTCGACAGTGGCACCACGTTTCCTCTCTATCTTCTGAAGTGGAATTGATTCGGATCTTTCGGGAGGCTCGAAGAGGTTATGTGATATTGCACGTCGGCCGCTTAAGGTTCTCTTGTTTCCCGATGTAATTGAGGAATGAGCAGTATGAAGATCATGAAACACTGCTCTAACAGGTGTTTGCTTGCTAGACGAAGAAGAACCCTCATCTTCTTGAGAGGTTGATCTGGATCTGGGGTTGCCAGATGAGTCTAATTGTTGGCGATACAGATTTTTGTATGGCATTCTAGAATTTGGCAGATCTGCAAAACCAACCGTAGGATTAGACATGGCGTGGAAAGTATCCGAAATGAATGTGGTGGTTGATTGTCAAATTAATTCGCGTGGTGGTGATACATCGATGTGCGGCGGAATAGCAATACACTTTTGAGCAAAATAGAAAAACAATTCTTTACTTCTTCGAGAGATGGCAGATTAATAGAGGAAATAGCACATGATCATCGATATGAGGAGGAGGGTACCGCGTTGTACAATTGATTGTATGGATATGCTAAATCGCGTGTAGTGTTGACAAATTTGAATATTTTGGATTCCTAACGTGTAGTCTGGGTCGATGATGAAGAAGAAGCTGAAGTGTTCTGGTTGAGTTTGGCGCGTCAATGAGAGTATGAGAGAATTTGCAATAAAAGATTGAATAAAGTTGGTCGTTCCAAGTAAACCGTCTCTCAAAAGGGAAAAAAAGAAAAGAAAAGAGTGTGGTCGAATGAGGTTATATATTTATTGTTGTTGTTGTCCACGGGTTGTTGTGATGTTTGTGTTGGTGTTGATATTTTAGATATCCATGCCCAGGTGGTCTGCTCACGCAATCAAGCGAATGAAGTGAAGGAAGACTTTCAGTCTCAACAAGCTTCACTATGATTCTGGTATCTATCTTTTTTGCCTTGTTCGGTCAAGACCGGTAGAAATATTTAACCAAGAAACAGATGGAAATAG
Organism: Myriosclerotinia scirpicola; assembly: GCA_002162505.1. Lineage (NCBI taxonomy): Eukaryota > Fungi > Ascomycota > Leotiomycetes > Helotiales > Sclerotiniaceae > Myriosclerotinia > Myriosclerotinia scirpicola. The sequence goes on from NGKG01000001.1 coordinate 1,569,493, forward strand.
TTACAGGAACCAGAAACCTTAACATGAACAGATACAATTTGAAGAATTGGGGGAATATTGAATAGTTTTATCATGGGAGGGACATAAGCAGTGCTTGTATGGAACAGTATTATTGGACAACTGGGTTTCCTCTTGATTGGTCTCAAGGTCCAATGTCGAATGTCGAATGTCGAATGTCCAATGTCCAACGTCTTTCCTTCCACTTCGAGATTTGATATGGATATCCATGGATACAACAAGGTACGGAAAGAGCCTTCAATCTTCATGGCTGGACTTGGAACCCCTTGACTACCATTCACATTGATGAACTTCCCGAGGTTCCAAGGTTATTGGAAGACTTCATTTTGAAGAGAAGTTTACGATGATGATTTACTACTACATCACCGTCCCCTTGCCATATTTCCTTGAAAGTTATTCCTACCTTGACATTCCTAGGTACCTTCACTCTAGCCAGTCAATGCATTATCACCCATCTTAGAATTCTAAATGTGATACTCTTTATTTGACCCAACAACTCCTGAAGGCCCTCACTCCGTTCAATCAAGTTCGATATGTTGAAGACAAAATTTGAGGTTCTTCAGCTGGAGCACCCACGTTACTTTCATGAGTCCGTACACCCACTGGTGGGGTTATCTAGAGACACCTGCACCTTCATATCCGAACCCTCCATCATCAATGAGCAGTGAAGTGCATTGGAAGTGAGCTTAAGATATGAGTTATGGATTTAAATGTTGTCGTTTGCCATAAGTCGTTGTCGTTGTCGTTGTCGTTCTCATTGAAGCGAGATTTCCACTAAGAGCCTAGGGAGCCTGGGTGCTACCCTCGAGCTGCCTTACCGTACCGGTACTAGTGCCTCGAGAGCTTGGGTGTTCCTGATTAGATAGCAAACGAAACATCTCCATCTCCATCTCCATCTCCATCTTCATCATTTCCCACTCCACTCACTACACAACAAATCTAACACTCGAATACCTACCGGTAGTAAACAAAATTACCAGAACTACCTACCTACTCAAACAACACCACCATTAAATCAAATCTTTGGAGTTGTTAATTGTTCATTGTCACAGTTCAGGTCGAGTCGTTTTTAACAGTTAATCCTGAAGCACTTGAAGCACTTCAATAGCCAGCAAGCTATCTTAAACACTTCAATAATCGCAATATGGAGCAAATCAAAGCTCTGAATGCTTTGGAGGTATGTACCGATCTTTCATTGTTCCACTTCTAACTAAACATTTGTATACTAACTTCCTCTATATAGCCATTCCTAGCTCTTACTAAATCCGCAACCTCACCCCGCGCTGCCATCGACCTCATCACTCGCGCGACCGCAGCGCCAGGGACTTACATATTCACCGAACTTCTTCTCACTCCTCAAATTCAAGCCCTCTCTACCGCTACTTCAGAGCAAGCAGCATATCTATCGCTTCTTAAGATTTTTAGCTACGGCACTTATACGGACTACACCAACGACCCCTCTCTCCCCACCCTGTCCCCCGCCCAAACTCTCAAACTCCGTCAGCTCTCCTTCCTTACGCTCGCCAAAAACCCCTCCGACCTCACTTACCCCAAACTCCAATCTGCCCTCTCCCTCTCCACCGCGCGCGATCTTGAAGATCTTGTCATCAGCGCCATATATGCCGGTCTCATAACTTGCACCCTAGACCCCTACAACCAAACCGTACTTGTCTCCTCCGTCTCCCCCCTCCGCGATCTTCCCCCGTCTACAATCCCATCCATGCTCTCCACGCTCTCCGCCTGGTCTGCCCGCTGCACCACAACATTATCCTCGCTTGAATCGCAAATCGCCTCCATCAAAGCCGAAGCCCAACGCCGTCACCGCGACGAACAAGAATGGAACGCTCACGTTGAATTTCTTATCGAAGACCAACCTCCTTCCATAGCTTCCCCTCAAGCGACAGGCCTCATGAGCAGTTTACAGAGTTTGGCTGGCAAAATGACGAGAACGTCTGGAAAGCGCAATGCGTCGTTGGAGGATTCGGCTAGTGATGAGGAAATGGATGATGTAGATCCGATGGGTGGTCAACAAATGAAGGATACGAGGAGTGCTAAGAAGAGGGGGCTTGGTGGTTTAGGGCTAGGATTCGGGAAGTGAAGTGTTCTGCTGGCACAATTATTTGTGACCAGTAGGACTTTTCACTGACTAGTTTTTTAGCTCAACGGAACCTGGCTCTGGAGGCTTTGCTTCAAGCCTAAATAGCGTTTTCGACAATATCATGATGCATACGAGGTAACGATCACATAAGTAAGGCAGCATACCAGTCTGGGAGCTATGCTGGATGTTGGGAGAATGACAGTTCAGGGGAGCAGGAGATACCCTTTAATCTTATGGAGCTTGGGAATTGACAAAAAGAACCAATAATATAGGGTACGAAAAGGGAGAAAGCAGTGTATAGAAATTCATACAGAGGTTCAGGTCAATCAGTTCAGTCAAGTTTTTATGTGAAGATAACCATTACATTCAATGGATGAAGGAAGAGGATATCAAAGTTGCACGCTATTAGCTTCCATCCATGCAAAGAAATAAAAGTAAAAGGAAAAGAGGCCACCAGAAGAATCTTTTGTCCTCCTTTCTAGTAGTAGAAGACACCCAGTCCTTCCCCAAAGAAACAAAAAAACAAAGAAATTTCCCCCAAAGAATAAACTCAGTCAACTCAACGCCATCAAATAAAGGTGTGATATCTTCCTGCAGCCGACCCTGTGTACAAAATCCCAAATCACTTTATATGAAAGAGAAAATTTGTCCCCAGAACACCTCGCTCTTATAAACACAAAAGTCCCAAATCCCCATTCCTTCTTTCCCAAATCCATGATGTGTTTGTGTATATTTTTGCAGTTGCTGTGCTTTTTGTCTAGCCTTCATCTATTGACTTTCATATTTACAATCTCTTTCCAGGCACAAGCGCAAACAACAAGACTAATCCTGCATCAATAATAGCTGTGACAGCAAGAACGGTGAGGGAACGTTTGTTAAGGAGCCTTCGGACAAAAGGTTCCCTGATCTTGGAAAAGGACATGAATGTGTATTCACTGTATCCGGCCAGAGCAATAAATGGATCAAGCGCATATTGGTGAGAACAGAGTGCATAGACCCCGATGGTGAAGGGGAGGATGAGCTGAGAGTATGTTAATGTCTGAGATAAAAGATGTAAAGAGGAATTGGTGTTATACATACCCAAACACGAGTGTGGTGGGGATAGTTGAGGAAGATTAAAATAAATCCAACCCAGAATCCAGCAAACATTGAAAGTAGACCGATAATCAGTCTCAACATCATCGAAGGAGGAACTAAGTTACCCAAAGCTTTCATTCTTAGAAAACCTGGGAAAGCATCTCTCTCCATTGCTTGAAAGACATAGTCCTTAGCTGCATCAAACACTTCCGGATCATCACGGCCTCTCTCTTCAATAGAGATAGTAATATCTTGGGTGATGGCATGTGGAAGGATGATCTCACGCTCAGCACCTGGGAGGAGGAAGGTGTAGAGAATCTTCTCTGCAGAGGCTCGAATGTCAGCTCTTGCGACAGTATGTGCAGGGGATGCGGAATCTGAGGTCAATTCCATTGCACTGCTCATAAAGCTTGGTCTTTCGCCGGACATCGCTCCCAGATTATTACCGGGGGCATCGGAGCCAAAACTATGAGAAGGAGAGTGTCCCGGTGCCACAACTTCTCCAGTATCAGATTGTTCTCGGAGGAAGGCCGACATTTGAGCATCTTGGCTTTTCTCCTTTTCTGTATTGAACATGGATGGACCGGCAGCTGCATAATCCATTTCCCCGAGATTTTCTAAAACAGCAGAAGATCGTTTCGATTGCGCATCTTCGCCTTTAGGTGTACCAATCATTACAGATCTGCGCAATTCTCGAACATAATGTCGACATAATGACATATGTTGAGCAACATCAAGCCTAGTCTTCAGTTAGTGATTGAATCCAGCAATTTGATGCAAGGAATACCAACCAGAAGTCGAGATAATCCACAGAGCGCTGCTGATCCCTCATATAAATGTAGAAGGAAAACAAGTCGACAGGGGGTAAAGTCCTTCTACTGAGTACCTCGAACAGTGTAGGAAGTCGATTCCGATTGAGATCAGGTTGAGGTGAGGGTGATATTCCTGCCATATTGATGGAAGAGAGGAGGGCAAGAATCGAGTGGATTGAAAGGTAAGGAAGGTGTAATTAAAGGGATTGCTAGAATTATTGATCTTGATGCTGCAAGGAGTTCTAGATTATTGTCGCAAATTGTTATGGCAGATTGTTGTGAAGTTTGTTGTCCTGGTAATGAAAATGAAAGACCGGAAAGAGTGTTAAAGGTTGGAATAAACTAAAAGAAAGTGAATAGGACGCGACAAGAACCTTTGATCCAGAGTAAGAGATTCAACTGTGCGACACTCAGATTAAACTGAAGTTAAAGGTTACCGGCGTCGCTCCCATAACTGCAGTGTAGTTAGAGTTGGAATTCAGGCGCTTTCGGCCTTATATTATCTAATCATATATAAGGCAACAACAGAATCAACAAATCCGATATATGAAAATTTCGGCTAACTAGCGCCTTCCACACTTGACAATTTCCAAATTCTGCAGGCGCTGTTGCTGAGCTCAGACAAGACAACTTATCACGACAAATCGCGACAAATCTTCCAGTACGTTTATATACTTCCCAGCGGAATCAATTGAAGATCGAATTTGAAATCCCTCAATTCTAACAAAACAATCAGAAATGTCGACGTCCACCAAGAAGCCCGCCGGCAAGACCCAAAGATCCGCCATCGCTGATGTCGTTGCGCGAGAGTACACCATCCACTTGCACAAGAGAGTAGGTCGAAATTACGAAAAAGAAAGGATTCGAAAGAGGAGAAGGACTGATTGTTTCGTTTAGTTACATGGAGTTTCCTTCAAGAAGCGTGCCCCAAAGGCCATTAAGGAGATCAAGGCATTCGCTACTTTGTCAATGGTATGGATATCCACCTAAAAAGGACCGACAGGAGAATACAATCAGGAGAACAATACTGATAATGGTATTTTTTAATTAATAGGGTACCTCCGATGTTCGTCTCGATCCCCAATTGAACAAGAAGGTCTGGGAAGCTGGTATCAAGGGTGTTCCATTCAGACTCCGCGTACGAATCTCGAGAAAGCGTAACGATGAGGAGGGTGCCAAGGAGAAGCTGTACAGTTACGTCCAGGCTGTCAATGTACCAAACCCCAAGGGTCTTCACACCGTTATCGTCGAGGATGCATAAATGATCAAAATCTTATATGGCATGGGGGGTACTTCTGGAGTTGCTGAATTTCTGCTTGCTAAGGTAGCGGAAAATGAAAAGGTCTAACTTTCGATGCCTAAATGCATGCAGTTGCTATGGGAAATGTTTTCATGCACTTGTGATATTGGTCTGTGCTATGAGGTTGGAATGGGCAAAGTGGGATTCTCCTTGAGGAATCGGGAAGGGAATACTTCTTCGCGCAGCGCAGAATTGCAGCGGGAATACCTTACGGCTATTTCTGGACCATCAAATCATGCAAACAAGTGATGCATCAGACACCTTCGACATAATAATTTCTGCAGGTTTCGCAGTTTCTACATTTCATCGAGGACAGGAATTTTCAAATCTTGATATCAAATTGTCAGACTTTCCTGTACAAATATATGATTGTTTCCTACCCTGTTGTCTACTATTATTGCATGATATAACAGCCCACAGCGATTCCACTTCATATGCAACTTCAAGCACTGAAAAGTAACCCCGATGGTCCTAAAAGTGTATTGTGTGTGTCAAAGCTAGGTCACAAGATCAACGCTCTATAGAGTGAGTTTCCGTATGAGTTTCCGTATGAGACCATAGTGATAAAGGTTGAAATATTGTTGCTTAAAATGTATTAAATAAAGTATATAAAGTAGCTGGAGGTATCAAAGCATGCATGCATCGTCAAGTAAATTCCAAAAATATTTATTAACATTCGTTGATATTGATTGAAGGACTAAAATAAGGATACAGCCTCCGAAGTCCTAATAAGACTACGCCCTCATGCACTATCCTGAGAAATGCAGCAATGACCCAATGCTCAAGTTGAGATATGGACATCAGTCCATTATGCACAATCTCCAAATTCATAAACATATTGACGCCGGGTATCTGAATGACGATGTTCACACTTCTCCTTTCCTTGAAAATCATTCATCATCAATGTCCTGGTGACGACCATTGACTTTCTTTTGGAACTCCTCGGGATTCTTGTCCCATAACTCTGCGGCCTCGCCGTTCAATGGTGATGCACTGTTGATGTATGTTAGGCCCGAATATTTAATCACCCATTCCAACAGCAATTAACCTACTTGTTTGGTTCGCCCAAAAGACTCTGTAAGCTCAGCAAAACCGTCTGAATGTTATAAGCAGCAGTCCACTTGTCCTTTAAGATATCCAAGCAAATTCGGCCGGAAAAATCGACATTAGGGTGGTAGATGGGTGTCTTGAAGAGCACTGTCGGTGGTGCATAGGGATAGTTGGATGGGAATGCAAAGGATAATTTAAATTTCTTAGAAGCGTATGGAGTATCATCTGGTCCGTCTATAGTGGCGGTCCAAGAAAGAAGATTGCCGTCTGCTGAGGGAAATGCGGAGATTCCTGGGGCGGCAGAGGTCATTAATTGCATCAACTCGGTTTGGAGACTGTAATTTTGAATTGTATTAGTATTGAAAGCATTTAACGAGCGGCATTTCATGAAGGAGGTGGAACATATGTAGGAGTTTACTAACCGTTTCGTGGTGCTCTGAGCATCAGGACCTTTGCGAGGAGCAAGTTTGGCAGCTTGAGCAGGTGGAAGATCTCCAGGGGCAGAATTCTGAGTATCCTCCATAGCGTAGTTCATGATGTGATCTGAAAAGAATAGGAAGCACGAAAGCCCAATTAAGTAACTTAGTAACTAAGAAGTCGACGAGTCCTAGTGTGAAGGTTGACAGAAACGGACAAAGGCGGTTTAGCTGATGGGAATGTAAATAAAAATTCTGAAAGCGATTGTGCAGCAGAAGCAAACGAGCGGGTGTTCTGAAAGTTCGAGACAAAGGATTCTTCAATTTATTTGATTTGGAATGTGGTGAGCGTTGTGTATGTGTATGTACAATCGTGGTGTGAGATGGTAAGAAGTGAATTTATAATTTGTGTAGGAAAGAAAGTTGAGGTGAAGTGAAGGGGAAGGGAAGGGGTGGTATTGGATTTGTTTATTTCGGTCGTCCTTCTCTACCTAGTACCTACTAGGTAGGCAGGGTAGGTAGCCATAGAAACGCGGGCGCGAGTGTGGGTGGGCGGTTCATGATTCGCGACTTAAAGTGCTAAATTGAAACGGAAGACGCGATCAAAACAGTAACAGTACAATCCTGTACATTGATTACCACTTATTATTTATTGGATACCTAATACTTCAAGACTTCGGCTTCACTTTTCTATACTATCCATACCTACTTTTGGCCGGGGCTGTTGGGTCTTGAACAAATCTCAAATTCCGCGTTCGTTCATTCTTCTTCAACTTCGTTTCGTTTCCAGCATCTAAAAAAGTAAAAGTTATGACAATGCAGATGTCACAATTGGACCCGCTGCCCCGCGACCTACCTTTTCGAATAATTTCTAAAACAATAGGTAGAGGCGCCTATGCATCGTAAGTTGGAAAAATTCAGACCATTTCAAGATCTTTCCTCTACACAAATTAATATACCGGTACATGCTAATAATTACTATAGAATCAAGAAAGCAATTCCTCCAGCCGACCCTACTCCAGTATTCGCCGTCAAATTTATACATAAAGCTTATGCTGTCAAACATGGCCGGATTTCTTCAAAGCAAATTGCTATGGAGGTGTCGTTGCATTCGCATATTGGACGGCACCCAAATATCATAGAATGGTTTGCAACAGGCGAGGATGATGTTTGGAAATGGATAGCTATGGAATATGCAGAAGGAGGGGACTTGTTCGACAAAATTGAAGCAGATGTTGGGATCAAAGAAGACATTGCTCATTTCTATTTCACACAATTGATTGGTGGAGTAAGCTATATGCATGCGAAGGGAGTGGGACATAGAGATATCAAGCCAGAGAATATATTACTGTCAAGCAGTGGTGATTTGAAGATTGCGGATTTTGGACTGGCGACGTTGTTCGAATATAATGGAGCGAGAAAGCTCAGCACGACCATGTGTGGCAGCCCTCCATATATTGCTCCAGAGGTGATATCTTGCTCCAAGAATACTCAAACAAGGGTGAAGGGTTCAGGATATGCTGCAAACATGGCAGATATCTGGTCTTGCGGGGTCGTATTATTTGTGCTCTTAGTGGGGAATACACCTTGGGATCAACCTACTACTGAAAGTTGGGAATTTGATGAATACATAAAATCCAACGGGCGAAGTTCAGATGAATTATGGCGAAAACTTCCGGCTGCGGTTCTATCATTACTGCGAGGTATGATGAATGTGGATGTTCCTAAACGCTTCAACTTTGAACAGATCAAACGCCATCCATGGTATACACGCAAAAATCCCCTTTTAACAAAGGATGGCAAAATGAGCGATCCGTTAGGTCTAGCTACTCAGATGTTGGCGAATCTTCGTATCGACTTTGAGCAAAAGCCCAGCGCATCGCAGCTCAGCCAAGATGCAATGCAACTCGACAGTCACAATTTCTCATTCACACAACCAGAGCCTCCGGTCGTGGACATGCAGTTTGACTGGGAACGACCACCTCGCGTATTACCTACATCCCAACCCACCGAGGCCATTACCAGTAATCTCCAACTTCCCTCTCCAGCTATATCTAATTTTGGAGATGCTACACTCGCCGATGAACCTTCCATGTCCCAATTTTCGTCTAATCCTACCGTCTCGCTACGTCTCACACAACATGCTCGTCAATTTCATGATATCCTCCCTAACTACTCGCTTACGCGATTCTTTTCCCATCTTCCTATTCTTCAATTGTTAACTCTTCTATCCGAATCTCTACATGCGATGAACATACCGGTACCCCCTTTAGCCCAATTGCAAAACAGTCAGTTGCATGCGGCGTGGATTAAGGTACGGGCAGTAGATAGTAGAAGATGTGGCATGAGTGGAGAAATCGTGTTGGACTCTTATGAGACAGAGGAAATAGAATTGGTAGAAGTGAGGTTTGTGAAGGTTAAAGGGGATCCATTAGAATGGAGACGATTTTTCAAAAGAGTTGTAGTGGCGTGTAAGGAGGGGGTGTATGTACCTTCTGCTGAGGATGTGTAATTGTGTTCGGAAGACGGCAAGGAATTTGGAGTATGGGATGGTTGGATAGGGAGTGGGTTGGATGAACGTAACGAGCTATGATATATGGGTTGGGTTGGATATGGGTATTGGATTGATGGAAATATCGACTGATGGGAAGGATTTGGAAACCTGGGTAGCAGGTAGAAAGGACTACAGACCTTGATATCCCATTTGAAGCGATGACTTTGCGCATATAGATTCTTCATACATATCTTTCCATTAATTTTAATGTTTCTTTTTCTATATACTCTCTCTCACTCATGATATTTTGACCTTTCTTTTTTCGTTCTCATGCAAAAGAAGTAAAATTGGCTGAGAATTGTAATTTAGCTTCCGTCAAGGTAAGCTACGCAGGTCCCCTGTGAGCTCCCTCCTTCGGGTGTTCGCCAGGTGATTCTATATACTTTAACAGAATCCCCTTTTCCTAAAGTAAACATTTTCAACTCTTAATCTTTTTATCAAACCAAGTCCGATTTGAATAGTTGTATGGATATACTAGGTAGATTTTGACACTATTTTAAGAAGCTCACCGTGGCCGTTCTTCTAATAACCCCCCGCTCCCCCGGCCATCTGAGCTACTAGGTAGCTGGAGACCATCCACGCCATCCAATCCATTTATTTGGCGAGAGGGGTCCATGCACAGACCCCTTTCCGAGCCTTGCATAATCGGGCTTATCGGCTGGGAACGTCTTACCCAGTGATTACCTACGATCTCGAATCTCAACGTTAACCTTTCAATACCTACCTATTTAACTTTCTTTTTCTTTTTCTTTTCCTTTCCTTTCTTTTCTCTCCTTTCCTTCCATTGTTTTTGAATTTGAGGCATTTTGGAGAATGGCCAAAATGGATGAACTCCCTTCAGAGATTATTCTCAATATTACTTCATGTTGATATACTCCTATATCCTTTCCATGATTAACGAATGCTAACGTCATTCCTTTTGTAGATCTAGAACCTTCGGATATCGTCAAACTCCAGTTTGTCTCCAAGAGATATCTAGAACTTGGACGTGACGATACACTCTGGCGAGAACAATGTTTTATACACTCCTCATTCCTCGATAGGCTTCGCAGACGTCAAAAATTGATATCTACAGAATCCGAAGATGATTCAGGAGGAATGCGCGATTTGGCCATAGCTCTCGCTGCAAACAATGGAACCGGCGATTCGAGGCTCCATAAGTCCCGCCATGAGGCTCGAGATTTCAAAGCTAAATCAAATGAAAGAATTAGGATTTTGGCGAATTGGGATCCGAGTTATCCTTCTGAGAAGGTTAGGTGGTATGATGAGTATATAGCAAGAAATGCGCCCATTTCAACAAGTTGGCTTCAGCAGCCGAGAAATCGCGAAAGTGCTAGTCGCGAACATCTGGAAGTACGTGGAATGGCTTTGTATACACCGAGAGGAGAAACTGACGCCACGATGGTGGTTGCGTAAGTATTTCTGGTTTTTCATTTTCGTCTACTATAAGAATCGTACTGAATGCGATATCATAGACCTCTTGATGATGGTTCCATTTGTATCTGGGATATCAGGACAAATGCGCTCAAAAAAGGAAGCATAGTTGCAAGAAGCAAATCTGGGATTCTTTCGGTCGATGAGGTCCCGCAGGATCCTAAATCGCGTTCAAAAATGATAAGTACAGGCGTCACAGAATGTATCAGTGTTGACAGTACTTTAAAAAGAGCCTATATTGCCGTACAAAGTGGTATGTGATACTTCTTTCCTCAAGTATCATCTATTTCTGAAGTTTTCTTTCCTATGGGCAGGGCGCCTTTATCATCACCCTTGATGTACCTCAATACAATGCCGGTATAATCACTTTATCTCTTATAGCTACTGACAATGTTACAGGCCTCGTTGAAGTTGATCTCGAGACCCTACAGCCCGTAAATCATGAAAGATATCCGTTTTCTATCACTGCTCTTTCCGAGGCAAAACATCCGACGCCTCTCACTGTGGGAACCAATTTATCTCTATATCTCCATGACTCTCGTCAAAGAGCAAACGTTGGATCTCCCAGTCAGGCTGAGCGACTTGATTCGTTCAACGTCACATCTGACTCTGAAAACAAGCCTTTTAGTTTTAAAAGCTTGCTGAATCCAGAGCCAAGCTCCGAATACGCCCATTTGTATCAACCAGGCCCGCTCAGTATTGTTCACTTGCCCAGCTCAGGGGACGAATGGAATGGTAATGGAGATATATATGTTGCTGGGCGATTTCCTAGCATTCTGAATTATGATCGTAGAAATTTCCCTAAGCTTCGAGGAACAATTCATTCTGGAGCACGACTGTCTCAAATTGCTACGCTCCCGTATCCTTTTGCATCGATGGAGAAGGACCTCGCCCGCCGAGGTGAACTCTCTATTGAACAGGTATGGCAAGCGAAGACTAGACCAGGAAAAACCTTGATTGCTTGCGGTGAGTACAATAGTAAAGGCTCGCTGGAGATGTATGGTCTCTGCCCTGACCCGCATCTTTCCAACATTTCCTCCCAGTTTTCTGCAGGACGGCTACAAGACTCTACCATGAAGAATCGCCAAACATCGTCCAGCTCAAAACTCTTATCTGTTGCCAATCATGGTACGCGCATTGTTGTTTCTGACGGTGGGGGTAATCTAAAGTGGTTCGAGAGGGATGGGTTCACCGAGGCTCGAAGATGGAATATTGCGCATGGTTCTGTTGAAGCTCCTAGGGGTATATTTGGGACATTGGGCGACTCTTACATGGATTCTGGATCTGGAGACATCGCGATCAAGATCCAGACAACTGACACTGGGCTCGATGAACGGTCCATCAACGAGAATGATCTTGTTTTGTGGACAGGAGACAAAATAGGGCTGTTAAATTTCTCTAGCAAACCTGGCTTCACAGCCGACTCTTTTGAAGAAACCCCCAAAACTGCCGAGGAGGCTCTTCTGGAAAAAGAAGAACGTACTCATGCGGCAACCATGAGAAGAGCACTGGAGATGCAGGCGAATGAGGTTAGGTACGTGAGAGGTCTAGGACTAGGAATTGTGTGACATCTTTAGCGGGTTACTCTCCCAAGCAATTTTCTCAATAATATTCACACTCAAGCTGGACATTTGAGACGTAGTCAAGGTTAATAGTCCGGAAGTTCTCGCTGCACAGCTACGAAATGGGCACTGTACATACCACATACGGATTATCCTCGATTTTTAGACCATTTGATATGGTCAGGCGATATTCTGCCAGCACAACAGGAATCCGCGATACACCCTGTGCCTGTACCTGTGATACCGGGCCAAGTTCCCAGGACCACATTTTGTGCGATGTTGACCTCAGCTTTCTCCAAAGGCTCTAATTACAAAAGGGTGAAAGATTGTCAGTATATGTATGTCGATCGGGGAATAAGGCTGTACGATTTCACGGGTCCTTGTTTGACGGCACGGACGGTACTCAATCTGCAACATCCGTAACTCAAAATGGTGGAATGATTCAGATGAAGTTTATAGTAGGGTTGGTAATCCTAGGGGTAATGAGTATGTTTCCATAGATGGCATAGATGTAAAGTAACTTCATACCAAGCATCTACCTTGTATCATTGTATGATTGTGTGGAGTTTTTCGGAGATTCTGGGCCAGTTAAGACAATTTGGGAGTCTTACAATTGGGACGAAGATTATGTATAATGTATTATATATATTTCGGGTCATTTTTGAATGATTCTGAATGGTAGCCTTGTTACTCGGATATGCGGTCGTATACATACATATATATACATACATACATACATACATACACTTACTTGTTGATCTGTTGTGACTCGCTTTAGCTACCTATTCTTACTACACTCTATAGCTAGGGATCTCTAGATCCCTCGTACTTATTACTTACTACTTACTACTTACTACTTAATACTACATTACTTATTATTCACATGTACATTTTGCAGGGCGGTACGACTTTGATTATCATCAAAAGGGTAGAAATTGGAAAAGTGTCCGATTGATTCTAGACCTATCACTTCAAACGAGGCGAACAATGCGGCAACTAGATCAGATTAAAGTTACATTACCTAGGTAGTTATAACCTGGAAGTTGTATTAACATTATTTCTTAATACGTATACTTCGATACAAGTGGTACAATAGAAATTAGTATAAACTTTACGATGACATACATTTGGCAAAAGGGCTACTACTATCTCCTGTATACAAACATCTACACCATCTACAACCATACCTATGCATACCTACTTATTACATTCATTCAGCTTGACCTTGCTAACCAGCTAATCCGCTTGATGGTACTTCGTACAAAACATCCATATCTTCTTCTATCTTTTTTCTATTTAGAATCTCACACATGAGGCGAAGCGGTGTGTAACTTTTTAAACTGCTCTCTGGCTTGGGGGTTTCGGATCGCCCGCTGTCACTGCACACGCAGCACACCCACACACCACACACCACACACCAAACATCACACACCACAACCACAACACCTACCTAAGTAGATGATCCCAACTAAAAAAAATTCACAACCTTGGAACATTCCGCATAATCTGTACATCAACGATCAACGATTCGCAAGTGAATGAATCATTGAGGGTTGAAAGGATTATGGTTGTTGGAACCCTTTAATCTTTCTCCGCATCTGACGTTTTCCTCCCACTTATCAAATTGAGGTATAACCTTATGTAAACATTGGCAAGCAACGGCCCAGAATAATCGCAAAAGATATTCTCTCAGCCTCATGCTATTGTTCTTGGGATCATAAAACCACGAAAGACCAAATCAAATTCATGGTGTCATCCCGTTTCCTTTATGTACTTCGAGAGCTCTGCATCTTGGAAAGCGGTGACCGGGCTAATTCAATATTAACCCGAGTAAGCCTCACTGTGCATGCGTCGTGTGGCATATGCAGCTTCTCTTCTCATAGTAGTGTGAGCTTGGTCCGAAAATAATATACACGGGCTTACTTTCCACTTCCTCCCAAAGCTCACCAATTCTCTCTTTCGTCAGTTCCTTTTTTCCTTTATTCTTCATGGCTACTGCTTCTATGAAGAGGAGCGCAAGTACGGACGGTAAAAGGTCACACTCGCGGCACCGCTATGAAAAGGTCAAGGCAAAGCTTCAAAGAGATCCTCGTTTACAGAGAGAACGAGCCGGTCCGAGTGCTTCCCAACCTCGGCCTCCCACACGGCAAATGAAGCAATATCATCCACGAATACCTCCCTCAATGAAAGCACCCCTCCCATATGTTTCCTCCCCCACGCCCCCTCGTGATATCCACGTCGCTCCGGTCATGGAGAAAACTCTTTCCGGGCACTCGATTGTTTCCGATCACAATATTTCGATACCGTCTACTTCTACACATGACAGTACAATTCTGAGCGACAACCAAGCCGCCAATCTGATTCAACATCACTTCTACTACGATCCACCTCCCAACCATTTCCACCTCGAAGTCGAACTCCAAACCCTCCTCCTCAGAGCCCATCTCTCAGATCGTGCCATCGATCGCATCATCTACCTGGTCGACACCATCTTCTTCCATAATTCCCTGCACAACCGCGTTCGTCTCTCTTGGTCCTCGCCCTCCCAGCCCCGCTACTCATCCGAACTCATCGGCACCACTGCGCTGCGTCTCGCTTCCTTCGGCGGCTTCGAAACTTTGATTGTGTTATCGGAACCTATTCTTCGGGATCCGAAATACGATAGGCGATTATTGTTGAGTGCTTTGTTGCATGAATTGGTGCATTGCTATCTCTTCGTCAAGTGTGGGTTTGGGGCTAAGGAGATGGGCGGGCATACGGATGGCTTTCATCGTGTGGTTAGAGTTATTGATGCTTGGGTTGAGAGGTGGATTGGGAGGGATTGGTTGAGGTTGTGTAGCATGAAGGCCAATTTGGAATTTTTTAGGGTTGAGAGATCGCCGCCGCCGCCGCCGCCACAGAGATTGCTACCGG
>NGKG01000001.1:1584826-1614599 GCA_002162505.1 Myriosclerotinia scirpicola
GGGTGGAGAGGGGCTTGGGGTGTGCGAGTGATGTTATTCAATACGTTGGGGTTGATGAGGGGTTTCGATAACGGACCTCGCCTTTATGTGTGAGGGCTATCGATGGGTCTTTACGTTATTTTTTACTTCTATTATCTTTCGGCGATATTCCTTCTTCTCGGTTTCATGATCCTCTGTATTGGATTATATGGCATAGGTTTCAGCGCGGCGAAAAAGGAACGGGCACATTTGGATAGCATCGATAGGTGCATTTAGAGGGCGTTGGAAAGGAACTTTTAAGGGGGCTTTTTTTTACGACACGTGGGGAGGCAATGGTTATGATGTGATGTGTTATCTGTATATGCTAAAAGTTAATGATTGATGTATGGGAATGGATGGAGGGGTGGCACTCTCATATCTTAGTTTGATATATATGGGATATGAGATATGCATGTTGTATATATTACATATGTTTACTAGATTTCTGGTTCGTGTTAGGGTGTTATGAAAATATGTAGGTAGGTAGGTAGGTAGGTAGTTTTAGGAAGAAATGGAAAAATGGCTATGCAGGATTTGAAAACATTTCCCTTTGTCTACTTCTCCCAGTTTCATACTTTCTTGTTCTCCCAGCCCAGTGTATCTAATAGTCCGGATTGCAGTCCGACAAGGAGGGGCTTTTGAATACTAGGATCATTTTGAACATTGCAATCGTTTAAATGCTTTAAATAGATTAAATGTTTTAACTATAATGAATGTTTCAAATGGATTGGATAATCAAGAGTCTTACATTGCTAAATTGTTGGATTGCAGTCAGACAATGAGGGGCTTTCAAATCTTAGAACTATTTTGAACATTTTAGTTATTTGAAAGCTTAATATCGATTCAGCAGATGCATTGGACACACGGCTGGATGAACGACGAGGGCGTGAAATGAACCCTTTCTCTGAAAGTAAGAAAATATATCATCAAATGTATACGATTGATCGTCAAGCATCTGCCCATTGTTGGTAGGACTTTGTAGTACCTCGCTGATATATCATGAAGTTTCTTATGGAACCCCCACCCAGGCATTTTCCTCTAGCATAATAAATCAAGCGTCCTGCTGCACCAGCTTGCGGTGTTTGTTACAAAGTTCCAATGCAGAATAAGTCTCCAGCCGGTGTTGACTCCGTGAGGGGTCAATCATCGGTAATGATTAGCAGATGCATCGTCTCTTAGTCTATGCGTTCGTACCTGGAAGAAACTCGCGGCTTTGATAGATGTTATTGTAGTCTTGGCCCTTGGGATCTTTAGATAGCTGTGAGGCGATCGCGAGACCTGCTGTACCACCACCGACGATTACATACATAGTCAAATGAAGCATCGGATCTCTTTGATGAGCCATCCCTAGTAGGAGCAGCACTGGCAAGAGAGACTATTGTGAGAGCTTAAAAGAAAGACTGGAGATGTATGTTTATAATAGCTAAGAGGAATATGTGCAGCTATGTATGGCACGGTTGGAAAGCAAAGAGAGAGGATTATTTAGACATATAAATACTTCGGCACTTATGATAAGTGCTAGGCTAGGCATGAGGTCATATCTGCAAAATACCCACGGCCAAAAGCATTCATGGCGCAATATAAATACTAGATAACTATCCCTATAACTCTAAAATTGAGTCAACAGCCGGTAAAATATAGCTAGAGTGATATTCGGTACCTTTTCAAGACTCTCCAAGATGACTATCCCAGACTTCAAGACTCTAAAAAACAAAGTCAATAACAATTAAAATACATAAACGAGTAAATTATATAAAATATATATAGAACATTTATTTTTTCAGACCAGTAAGTTCCCTACCGTCCAACTACTCGTGCATCCAGAAAGAAAGTATGCAATTATGATGCCATCTGGAGATTCTAATTTCCAAAAGGCAAGCTAATTGGGTAATCAAACTTTATTAAAGATCAATAGTTTAACAAATAATATCTTACAAAAGTTAAGCATTTGGATTCTATATATAACACCACAATTATACACTTTCTGGCCGCATAAGTATCAGTTCAGCAATTCACTAAGATTTCAATCAAGTACTAAATAGTACATACAGTATACTGATAGAGATACTATTAGACTATCTGGTAGTAATAAACCCTCTGGGGGGGGCTTTGAACTTCATCTCAACAACTCGTTTAGTCTTTGAACTAAAGCTCCAACTTCATATTCAGGGTCAAGTAGGGATGCTAATCAAAAATAGTACCAGGAAATTACGAACTAATGAAAATTTCCCTGCCGCCGGACTAACTAGTAAGGCGGGAAAAGATATCCGAGAGTTGTTACTAACACAGCTGCCGAGAGACTGTTGGGTACATCATTGAATATTTATATAACGATTATTTCACCTATTCTGGACTCCCAAGTGAAATCTTATCTTTAAAGAGAAGCTTTGAAGCCCGGAAGATCTGGACTAGTAGACTAGATCTAAGGTTTCAACATATAGAAAGTTACAAACATTTGAAGGATTCAAATTATTCAAACCCTCCAAACCATTTCAATCTTCTAGATGAATTCAAAAATCAGAATCCTCGTATTGTTGAACTGCACTCCGGACTATTGGACACACTAAATTCCAAACTTTATATTTCAGCCAACTGTATTAGCGGTGAGATATATCATGACTTTTTATTAGTAAGAATGGAATGCCAAAATGTGCTCATGACGAGACTGTATCCTCATGAGAAGACAGGCTGAGGAAATTTGACTTGACTATCCCATATCCTCGCGACGGCTACATCAGGCTCATCACCAAAACCTCTAGCATTTGCCAATTGTAACACTTGTAACGCTGTTGCTGTGAGATGCAACGGGTATTTGAGTCGACTCGCTTCCTCGATTGCCAGATTCTGCTTGATAGTGAGCATCATATACACCCACAAGGCATTGTACCAAAGATATTTGTATAATCGACTTACCAAACGAGCAACTACATTGTTGACAGTGACCCTCGAGGTGCACTTCCCACTCAATAAGGCTGGTACTCTGTCCACGAACATAGCGCTTACTCCAGCCGCTCCCTTCACAATGTCGTATAGCATTTCGGGATCCAAGCCTATAGCCTGACCAAAAGCCATTGCTTCTGTCGCTGCAACTAAATGCACACCTGCTAATACATCCTCAACTAGTTTCAATCTCGGATCATGCCCACTTATGGCAGTAGCAGCAGTGGTCTGCTCAAAAACAAGACTTGGCTGTGTGGGAAGATAAGCTCTCACCAGTCCAGAATCATCTTCTAAACCAAAACCAGAACGCACACCTGATGCTAACACTTGCTCAGCCGCAGAGCAAAGAAAAAGTGGACACTTGACTCTACGGCCATCAGCTGTCACAATGCCAATATCCTTAACCATGATGTTCAAGGCCGAATGTGGATGAAAATTATTCTCCAACATATGTGGCACTCGGTTTCCCAGCATCCAACTTCCTCCCGATGATTTCGTGAGATAATCGAAAGCCTGCTTCGTATTGAGACCCAAAAATGCAGCAAATCCCATAGCCTCAGACGCCATAATCATATGTATCCCTGCAAGAGCTTGGTGTACCATTTTAACTTTTGTTCCTGCCCCCAGTCCACCAGGTATTATATATAAAGGTTCTGCCATTGCATTTAACACTAGTTTCGCAGCTTCCAGCGATTTCTCCGGCCCAGAAGCGAGAACTACAAGTGTACCAAGAGCCGCTCGAGCTGTACCTCCAGATACAGGTGCATCTACCAATTCCACATCCTTCCTATTATATTTATCGTCGAGTAATGCCCTAACTTCGGGTACATGTTCGGGGAAAGCGGTGGAGCTTAATATGATGGTAGCATTTGGCTGCAATTCGTGGATCGCTCCATTGACATCGTCGAACAGAACCGAAAGTGTTTGTGCTGCTGTTGCTACCATGATGACGATATATTGAGCATTGGCAACCGCAGATCGAGGGGTGGTAGCCGTATTTCCACCCGCGGATCTGAATTTTTCGAGAGTGGGCTCGTAGACATCGAATCCAGTGACGGAAAATGTTTTCATGAGGTTTGTGGCCATTCCCATACCCATAGCCCCGAGACCGATAAAGGCCACAGTTGGTTTATCAGATGAAGACATGGTTATGGAAGTGTTGATGATAGAGAGAGTGGAAAGAATAAGAATAGAAGAAGTAATCCTCAAACCTGGAGTGAGGGGGTCTTAAATCATGGAAACATGACCTCTGTTATGAAGCTCCACCTCGGAGCTCATAATCCAAGAGATCATGTAAACGGATCCAATGCCGGTACCCCTCCATAGTTCACCAGATTGTTCATAGGTAGTTCATGACGTCTAGGATATGCAACAGCCCTAGCTCGGATTACCTACCATTTTGGATTCGTGGGGGTGCTCAGTACATGTCCGCCGAAGGTATCGAGCTAGTCCTGATCACGGCTAGCTGTTAGCGGGGAAGCCCCCCCTCCCCCCACCCTAGAGAGGACAACTCCCATACAACACGGTTGAATAGACCTATTTTTTTATTCGGTAAAGTAGCCAAAGTAAAAAGATAATCTCATCGAATTCACACATAGGAGCGGGATATTGTATTGTATGATTTGTTCATTCTATTTGAAACTCCCAAAGGGGGCAATCTCACACTAAATAATTATCTACGCTTTTATGAAGGTGCCGAGTCTTCCCAAACCTGAATTACCCAAAAATTCCCATATGATCCTCTCAAACGCCGATGCTAGCGCGTGTGCATGCCTAGCGGCATCTATCCCTCTAAACTTCTTCGCTGAGTTCGCTCTACCTAGTTTCCCACAATACAACCTATTATCCGGATCCCGATGATTTATCCTACTCGACTCCCCAAAAGCGTTTGCTCTCACGAGCAAGTGCCAAATGCACTTTGACATCCCGAACCACAGTAATTCGAGGCACTTCCACACCATCCATAGGCCGAGCAACAACCTCCGAACGAACTTCCTTTGCATGTGTACCCATTACCACACGATGCATCCGTGGAGACTTTCAGTGTCGATGATGCAGATGCAGTTGGTGCGGATGTAGATGTTGTAGATGTGGACATAGCCGAAGTGGTTGTTCCGCTACTGCCATTTCCAGATTTATCATCAGCGGCACCGATACTCTGTGGATTCCAGAACACTTCGTTGGGATCGACGGTTTGTTTTATTGCCAACAACTTGCTGTAAGTGCTTTGTCCGTAACCAAGCATTGCGGCGTCGGTTGCACTTAATTCTGGGTCCACATAGTTGAGATAAGCGCCAAAATCAGAGGTTGCACCTGCTGAGAGAGCACTGTTGAGTGAGTCGACGAAGGGTGTTATGGCATCGTCGTATGGTGGGAGCGAGTTAGATGTGAAGCCGTAGTTCTAACAAATGTTAGTTTGGAGTGGAATGGCGCTATTCGGAAAATAATCTTACCTGGAATACCCAGTGTGCGTCACGATCAGAATAGGCCGATGAATCAGACGAAGGCACGTTGATCTGACTACCAGCGCCTCCATACAAATCTATAATACTATACCAAGGAGAGGGTGCACTTCTTCCTTGATTCAAAAGGTAAGTGAAGTAACTAGTTAACTGAGTAGTTGTCAATGGCTCTGCATTCTTTGTCACAACAGATTTGGCGTAGAAGGTATCGTGAGCATCGTATCCAGTCAAGGGTTCCTCAAGCTGACCTCCATTATTAACATTGACTAAAGCATCAGTCCAGCTTAGAGATTTAACGCTGGATGAGTCGGCAGTGGGAAAAGAAGATAAAATTTGGGGAAAAGTGACGCTTTGAAAGTGGTTTAAATCACAGCTCATGCACCAACCACTTAGACTGAACGATCCGGAATTGTCAGTGTAGATACCAAGGGTGATATTGTTGTTGATTTTGGTGGAGTCGAGAGTAAATTCCTGAAGTTTGGTGAAGGATGAAACAGCAGTGTTGACATCTTTGAGTGTTGCTGGGATAGTGGCTGAGAAAGTAAGAACGGAAGATGGAGCTGCAAAAGTCTGTAGGTAGAAGGCTGTAGCGATACCAAAAGAATCACCAGCTCCTCTCATTGCGTAGAAAATATCAGGATAAGCCGTGGCTGTTGTGTGTATTTGCGTTCCATTGGCAAGAACAACATCGAGACCAACGATAGTATCAAGAGCTAAGCCCCAAAGTCTAGATGCGTATCCATAACCTCCATGCGTGAAATGTCCTCCAACTCCAACTCCTGGGCATGTCCCATGTGGAACAGCTCGTTTGCCTTGGCTGTAGAGTCCAAGAGCGAGGTTTCCTAATCTTACACCTCCTCCGACAGTAGCAACATTGGTCTCGGTGTCGACGCTAACGGAATTGAAGTTTTGGAGACTGATAATGACACTTCCATTTTTACCACCCGTTGAGTAACTAGCATATGAATGTCCACCAGATTTAGCTTGTACCTTCAATCCGGCTGCGGCTGCGCAGGTAACCGCATCACTGACATGTTGCGAAGTGGTAGGTAAAGTAACAACGACCGGAGTGTATTGTAAACGAAGGTTATAGGGAGAGATTGTTGTGGCCCAAGCAGATGAAGAGCTATCTTGATATGGAACGGAATGTTGAGTCAAGCAATCTTGAATGCTTGAAGCACGAGTCTCGACGCCACTCAATGGGTGGGCAGAAGCCAATGGAACAACCAACAAGCCAAAAGTGAGCTGGGTCATGAGAGACCGGAAGCCACACTAGATATTGTGTTAGTAAGATGCATTTTTTGATGATAAAGCTCCACGTGATTGTTAAAAGCAAATTCGAGAGTTCTCGAGACTGATGAGGAAAATTTGGTCAGTGTCCATACGTACATGTGAGTTCATCTGGTGCATGATGATGTGGGTGTACTAGAAAGTGCAATGCTGAAGAAAAAGTACTCCGTAAGTTAGATGGAATTGGGGTCGAAACGAAGGATTGGACACCGAATTATGAAGTGACAGAATGATGAGCTTTAAAAGAGTTCACTTATTGTAAATTATTGACCCTCTTTTCAAGACAATTGATCTCAAAGTGGAGGTAAAGTACGAGACTTATGTAGATCACCATCTACCAAAAGGCGCCGGCTGTGAACAAGCATAGCCAGCACATACTACTAGTGAATAGTAGATCCCGACTAAGCTCACTTATATGAAAAGTTCAAAACATTCTAAGCCCCTTTCATAACTTGGCTATTCCGAGGCCGAAGCAAAAGTGGATATAAAAATTATCTATTTTAGTAATCATATACCCTATATCGCTTGATGGATCATGTTTTTTTTCATATAAGTGAGGTTAGCCGTTGCTGCTACCCGTGTTCATACAAAATGATAGTTATATTGATATCTAATAAGCTTTAGTTTTAAAGTTTTGATTAATTAAAATCCAAAGCATATTATTTGAACTTTTATCTATATAATCTTAACAGCCTTGGTATACTAAAAGCTAATTTTCCAACTGAATACAGTATTTCAAGGAAGAAATTGAGAGAGAATGATGAGTATACTTGCAGCTGTAAATGGGCGTTGAAGTGCATAGCCACATAAAAATTATAAACAGGCGAAAAGGGTTTAATAATAAGTGTATTGAGGAGAACGAATTCACTAGTTGGGTAAACTTGCGGCTGGCTGTAAACGAGCGTTGGAAGGACATAGCCGCATGAAAATAAAAGGAGAGCGAACTCACTACCTAGGTAATCGGGTACACTACTACACACATTCACCATCTGCTGTTAAGAGCGCAGGCTGTGAAGTTTGAACATGCTTCAAAGAGTAGGTAGCCGCATGAAATAAAAATAAATGATTAATATGTACACTTACAAACCCGAGATCATCGTGTTGCTTTCGGAACAATCTGACCATGGCTGCGGTAATAATAATAAAAATCACTATTTGATGACAGCAGTACAACACATGCAGATATCCACGCGGTATAATTGTACCATGAGGTGATTATACCTATACCAAGCCACTCAGCTGTATACTGTACACCGCCCATTGATGCCATTCCATATAATATGACAATTCCCAGCCGTCAATTCTACCAAACGCCTTTCCCAATCGATTTTGATATTGCAAACCATACCTCGTGTTTTCCCGTCATGTCGTACACGTTCGTAAAGCTTCGTAAAGCTTCGTTGTCGTCATCGAGTCATACAGGACAATCAATTACCTTCCCTGGGGTTTGGGATCCCATCCCCGCTTCTACTATGGTATTGCTTTCTCAAAAATTGTTCAATGGGCACATCGTGTTCGGGTCGAGATGGGGGCGCCCCATCATCCTTAACAGTCGTGTCATCTGGTCCTTGTTCCAAAGTTGACTTCTGTAATGTGCTTATGCCTGGTATCCACGAAAGCGCTTTCATCATCAGCAATCTGCTCTTGAGACTTCCATGGTTCAGCTTGCTTAGCAGAACTGAATTACATTGCCTACCTTTCTCCGTGAAGCTCTCTTCCTTCTCTGGTGGTCCGCCATAAGCAGCTTGATTCAATTTATCTTTGAAGTCGCCCTTTCTAAACTTATTCCCGAGCGCATCTTTTCCAACATTATTCTTGTCTTGGTCAGGATGATACTCGCCGTTTTGTGAAGTCGCAGATACGCTATTGGCTACAGTCTCGTATGCAGAAGAAGCTGTGTTCTTGAGAGTATCGATGGTCGAGGGCTGAGATGACATGTTGAATTACTCTGGACTCAATCAATCAGTCAATCGTACCTAAGCAAATATGGGTTGCATGGATGAGGGGTGCCAACCGAGTGTTAATTGGAGGCTATGAGGAACTAGGTAGCCAACACATGGAACTGTAGATACCTAAGTAACGATTGAAGATAAGAAGTATGGATAGAATTGATTTAAGACAATGACCTTGAAATTGAGGATGTGAGGATGATTGAAGGTAGTTGTGATTGTTTAGCTCCGACTATGTAGTCGTACCTGTCTGAGAGAATCATCAACTTTCAAGTTATTATTTGTTTCTGTTTCCGTTTCCGCTTGACGTCAGTGAAAGCCAGCCAAGCTATTGCTTCACCATAAAGGAATGAATTCTTCTTCTTGGACAGGACAGCATTGTTCCGATTATCCGTTCACGGTGCCGGTGCCGAGATATATTAATTCCTGACAAAATCTGGAATAGTATCATGTATTCCATACAGTAATAATGTCAGCCCTGTGAATTATGTACATACTCTAAATTGACCTCCTCTCGGTTTCGATCCGAAGCAATCTAGTCGTCCTCAATTGCCATAAAGCCACAACTATTTTCAAAGCTTAGGTCAAACCCCGCTCTGTCTTGATAAAAAGATGAAATACCTATGATGTCACAAGGCGTAATTAGGCTCTAGGTTTGTGATTATTAATACAATGTTATACCGCTCTGTTGGCTCTTCATATGGCTAACAAGTTGGTTGCATCGCCAGAGTAAACAACTTTATGAATGTTCCATGCAAGTTGCAAGTTGCAACGGCATCAAGCGGCCCTTCGCCAATGCACTGCGTTCATTCCACATACATATTACCCTTGAAACTTGTGCAGCTCTTCAATAGTCACCGGAATGCACACATTAGGTCGACCTCGCAGCATTAACGAGTTTGTAACTGTTGGCGAGCGAAAACAGGATCACTTCATGGCTCGTAATAATTCAAGGCATGACGGCAATACCGGTAGAAGGATGGAGCAATCATTTGATGGCTATTATTTATAGATTTTTGGATGAAGAACACAAGCAATGAATGGGTTCAGATTGCTATCAATGAGATTGGTTAGATTCCATATCAATGATTCTTTTAAAATCTGTATTGCTAGCACGGTGATTGTGTGTATTCTTCTGTTCCGAAGATCATGGAGTTAGGAATCGGACTTTAGATTTGCACATATCAAAGTTGGAGATTGATTTTCATAAAGCGTTATTCTTTTTCGGGAATGCACAAAGATGACATTCTACTTCAAGTAATAGTTTTTGGTGTATTCTTCATGGAAATCTGGATTTCTAAGATCGGGATGAACTGGGGGGGTATTCCTCCCCCGTCTCGCATGAGGCATAATGTTCACGGATCATTCATCTATCTTTTGTAGGGTGCAGTGCCCAACAAGGATAAGATCATATTGATAGACCGAGGACGATATTCATGTGCGGTAAAGGATCGGGGTTGCATAAAATCATTATGTTCGCTCCTCAAATATATTACAGCAAGGTCACCATTCACCAAATCCTCGAGGTCTATTCATTACAGCCTCCCAACACACTCTTATACTACTCCCACTCCATCTGCTTCGTCTAATAAGGATCGTTATTAGTATAGTTTTCCCTCACAGCGAATTGCAACACACCAGCCCCGACATCAAAAACGGTAACAACATGTCATCAGTACCAGCACTTGGAGAATCATATCGAGAGGATTAGTTTAAAAAATAGTACCACCAATATCAGTTCAAGCGACGACATAAGCACCCTCATCATCGGTATATACTGCAGCAGGCACGAAAGCATTGTTAAGAGCATTCGCGACAGTGGTAGAAATGTAGTTGAACGTGTTTCCCTAATCCAGGACGTAAGAGGGAGTAGCAGCACCGGAAATGGCTTTTCCGTTCAAGTATGCACCCTGGATATCGATGGTGTAGAAATCATATGTCTTGGGGTATGTAGAGACGGATGTGATAAGGATAGGGGTGCTGGCGAAATTCTGGACGAAGTCAACTTGTGGGACACCTCCGAGGGCGAGGTAGCCTGCGAGACTTGAGACGTCACGCTCAATAGCGAGACTGAAGAGGGAATCCGCAAGTCTATCTTCAAACATTGTGGTGAAGATTGGGTTTTAGACTTCTTAGGTGGATCCATTGAAAGCGGATGTACTGATTGTGGTGTTAGTTTTTCCCTTTTATCTCAATAACCAACTGGTTGTGGAAGACATAAATTCCGGGATAAGCCAAACCAACTAACCACTAGTTGTTCCATCATCATCTCAGGCAGCAAAGGTTACCAAAGCCACTGTCGTATTCACTTCGATACCAGCAAAGGTCATAAATTGGGAACCAACAACACCATCAAATCGTTCTTCATCCTCATATATAATCTAGAAATTTTCACCCGAGATGGCTTTGAATGTGGAATCCTTGGTATAGATAGGTCCACGCAAGTGGCTTCAGTTGTTTTCTTTCTAGTAGCAAGATCGATACAAGAAAACCCAGTTTCGGCCAACCAGGTATCACTAGACCCGCTATCTAAGCTAGAGGGGCAAAGGGGGTATTAGTTTCTGCGTCCTACTATTATCCTCTCCCTCAAATAAACTGACTAGGGCAGTGCTACTCCATTTACAATATTCGAATTCTTCAAAACTTAGCTGCACTTTCAATCTTAGACCATCTTGAGAATTTCCTGCTAAGTTCCAAGACATTGTCCGTAACGACGGGAATGCTTCTCAATCTAGAGGAAACTGCACTGCGGACTGATATCTGGGAGTTTGGAACGCGGTGAAGCACATGGCGTTAGTGAGGGAGAGGAGGGTAGATGTGATGAGTGTCGAGAGGATTGGGATATAAATCTTGGAGGTTGTTTGAGGAGGTGGATGATTATGGAGTGAAGCTGGGCACTTTGAAGAAAGCTGCAGAAAAAAGAAGAGAAGGAAGGCCAAGAAAGAGGAAATGCTGCTTCAAATACTGAATCACAGCACGCGAGCATATCTTCAAATGATAGTAATGTGCACATATCTAGCTATCAGATTATTCTACCACTCTCCCTCGCAAAACTTCTTCATGCATATGCGGTGTAGATTTCAATAGGCAGTTGAAGAAAAGAAACTCTTGAATAGAATTTCTCATCATATTCATCATACTCGCTGCAAGAAACGTTACCACTTCTTCCATCCTCGATACCTTTAATCCTCGAGATCGCGAGTAATATTTCTACCAAAATATCGGTGGACAAAGAGCCAAGAGATACATCGGCAATCCAGGAACAGAGTAGCATTGCGGAGATACAGACGCCGTAAGCACCTAGTACACATTAACAAATGGTGAGAGAGATAGTAGGAGGGTAGGAGGGCATAGCATTCCGCTTGCCATCCCAGCAGCGATCATTAGTATAATCATCAGCACGACCGTTGGCATTGGGAAGGGGGTGTGGTGGAGTTATGGTTGGGCACTTTATATAAAGTAGTAGGTGACTATAATAATTTATATATAATGATAGGGTTTGATTATTGTGAATGTACAGCGGGTTTAATGTTTAAGCTAATAGATTAGCTAGAATTTGAAGCTTACTAAGATTGTATTATTCGAAAAGTCTTAGATATTTATGGTTTTTATACTATTTCGATTATTATTTCAATAATACTTTAACACAGTTGAATACGCTTAGCTCATTTATTTCCTTATAATCCTAAATAACATAACCTTAATTAAAAAGGTTAACCTTGCGGATGGGATAAAAGGGGCACAAGGGGCTTGGTGTTAGGATATACCTAACCTATTATCCAGCTTCTATGGAGAGTTTGCTGAGACGGGCTGCATGCGGTCTTTTGTACAGGGGGGGACTTCTAGCAAGTCCCGCGCGATGTTGATATGGCATGGCGATATGGTGATGAGAGTATGACCCATGTGAGGTTGTACTTCCTTTTGACTTCTATGTGTCCTGATACTTTCTTTGACATGTGATATTAGCATCTAGGCTACGGCGTGTACCTGCTGCTTGAGGTGGGTTGGTTAGTTCTATTATTAGTATTTCTATATAACTGTGTGTAGTTCCATTGTGGGTAGTCTTGACTAAAACTTGCTCAGTCACTGTTGAGGTTGTATGTTGATTTATGGTCACTATGTCACTTACATGGTTCAAGGGGAAACTTAGTATTTGTTTATTTTAGAGAATTTTTTATGAATTTGGGGGTTCTAATTGAAACGCGAAATATTCGTAACTCGTCACGACACCAGGTCGATCAATTTTGCTTCGAATTTCCGTCATGCGATCTGGTTTCATCTACCTTTCGTCTCGTGGCTCCTCCAGGGATTCCAGCGATGTTGACATTGTACCACCCTGCTAACCTGCGATCTGTCTTTGAGCCGACGTCGATCTCCTCGAGCATCTCAGACCCGACCTTGCGAAAAAGTTTCCACCCCTTGAAGTCAAGGCGGTAGAACTGGCCTGCGTTGGTGAGCTGAACGAAGTTGTCAACCGGCATGCGGAAGAAGACTTCGAAACGAGAGAGTCGTGTGAAGCAGTTGAAGATCGATACGAGCTGGAAGAAGATGCGGTAGTGGTTGGAGTTGTAGACGTCTTTGCTGTACTCGGGAAATGTCACCGAGACCAAGCAGGTCTTGGTGTACACTGAGTAAAGCTCCACGGTTTTGTGAAAATTGTAGATCTCCGTGGGGAGGGGGGCTTTCTCCTCTGTCAGGTCGATGGAGAGTGCGAGGGTCTCATTCCCGAACGAGATCCAGCGGTGCTCGGGGATCTGTCCTGGGGCGAGTGTCACGGTCAGCTTTGGTTCGGAGAACCGAGTGCGCAACGTGGGGTGTGACATTCTATCCGGCGGGTTGATTGCGAGACCTGACTTGACGATTCTGATTGAGTTGAGTGAAAGTTCTGCTTGCACGTGTTGATTGAATTGTGTGTAGATGATTGCTCGATGAAACGATGGAGTAAAGTCGATGAGGTAAAAGATAAGTCCTCAAATAGTTGATGAACTACTGTTCCGACCTTGTTCCAGTGTCTGAACAAGAAGTGGCTCAATGTGAAACTGCAGCCACATTCTGTTTCCTATTCCCCTCTTGCAATTATGACGCAGAACAATACTACAAATTGCCTGAAATTGGTGCGAAGCAACTGTTCGATCGACTAGCAGAGGGGCTGCATGGCCAGACGTGGTTAGAACAACAGTACAGGCTTTGAGCATGCAATAAAGTAAGATACCAAACTAACAAAGAAAACATATATTTTTCAAGTATTAACAATCGCCAGCTGTTAGCATAGCCTATTCGAATTCAACTTCGGAAGTGTTGTCAATTCGTATACTCTCTTGTGACTAATAATAGATGGCTGTATCAACTGATGGGTACTTTTGCGGCAAACAAGGCACACCCCTTACTCATACTATAATATGGAGAATCGAAACTACTATTCATAGGGCAGCTGACAAAGCCTGTAATTTCGAGTCCCGGTGTCTCTGTTAGCCCGAAATCTTTTTTGGTACAGGAAAATAGTGCATGTCTAAAATGTGATGGTCCTCGTTGTCGAGCACTGCAATGAACAACAGATTTCATGTGGCAAGAACAAAGATGCATTTTACTTGTGCGCGTAAGTGAGAACAAAGGAGATCGCTTTCCGCCCCGAAGAGGTGTGCAGGCGGTGTCGACAGGACATAGTGACAACTAAATCACTCAATTAATTGTTCCTGTGCGCTAGTTGTTACAAGCGAAGTTGACTATTTAGTGGTTTGTCTGCTAATACATGTTTGCAAAGAGGAATTGCCAGCCTCGAAAAAAATAACACTCGCAAAAGGAATCCTTTGCTAGTGAGTATGCACGTACAAAAACAACAACTAAGCATCGACAAATGGATATTGAGACGTAATACAAAAGTGTGCGACTAATGGGCCTCGTCAATGTTCTCAGTGTACACCATTCGCAGCAGTCAAGCCATTCATGGCTGGAGGAGGTGGTGGTACCGGTCCAAAGGGCCTGGGAGGCTCCGGGTGAACATCCTCCTCTGTATCCTCGTCATATTCTCCTTCACTTCCTTCGTCCTCACCCTCTTCATACTCATACTCACTCTCCGTACCTTCTAAGTCACCTTCGGCATACTCTCCTTCCACGGTTCCTGCAATGCCTTGGTTAAGACCCCGTCCTTGCCTCTGCATCTGATCAATGATATCCCTCAACTTATCATTTCTCTTCTTTAATGCTTCGATTTCATGGGTGCTCTTATTCCGTTCCTCGGCCATCGTAAGTATGTTCTTATTCGTAACTTCATGCTTTCGGGTTAAAGCCATATTCTCCTTTTCAAGACGCTTAGTCTTTTTCGACATTTCTTCCATCTCCTTGCGAAACGTTAGAAATAGGTCATTGCTGTTGTTGAGCGTGTCTTCCACCTAGCGGGCAATTAGCTCTAGGCATCTAATAGCACCACGCGACCAATATTATGTATAGAAAAGTAGGTCATACCTGCTTGAACTTTTCGACATAAATATTCAGCTGATTTCGCAACTCGGTTTCGGTTTTGGAAAAAGTAAGAACCTGCTGGTTCAGCTGTTTTGCCCGATTTACCTCCTGTTCGGCGGCTCTTCGTTCACGCTCAAACCTGGCGAGATTATACTGAACTTCGAGCTCTTTTGTACGTAGAAGAGAATGGAAGTGAAGCTCCCGCAATTCATACTGGTCAATTAAAGACTTGAATCTTGCTTTGAAACTGCGGAGGGAATGTTTAGTGGTTGAACGGGCGGCGGCATGGAGAAACTTACAGCTCGTCAATTTCAGGGTTGACGACCACAGTCTGTGGATGGTCTTTTTTATCCTGATAATCCTGAAACTGCCATAGCATTTCATCGAATTTCTGATCCCATTCCTCCCTGGCCCTCTTTTCATTATCTTGTAAAGTTTTGTTTTCACCCTAACCCCGCTTAGCATCTGTAAACCCGCATGTCCTCAACAGAATGCGCACCTTAAGTCTATTATTCTCTTTCTGTAATTCTCTACAAAGTTTCTCCAACTTCTCTCGGAGGGTGTTGGATTTGCCAAGATCAGTTCTTGCGATATCTTTCTCCTTCTGCAGAGCATCACCACGCTTCTTGTTCTTCTGGTTATCCCGCTCCAGTCGTTTCATGTCCGCAAGGTGTTCGGTGACCCTTCTTTGGAGTGTCTCGATTTTCTGAAGGTCGTCCATTTTTGACGTGAGGTTATTCAGTTCTCGATTCGCTTTTTTGACTTCGCGTTCTTTATAGCACAACCTATTAGCAATTTTTTTCCAGTAAAACTTAATCTCACATTGCCCCTCCATTTGCACTCGCGGGGGGCTCCAGAATGAGCGAATCATTTCTGTGACCTTTCAAAAATGAATAAATGGCATGAGGTGCATTTCGATCTATCTTGGAACCAAAAAAAGTGCCACCCCTCCTTTGAAAATGAACCACAATCAACAATTCAATTCTGAAGCGAAGCGCTTACCCCTCTCCCTCGCCGCAACACAATTCGAGTGGACAATGTGTACCGCAGCAAATATCTGGTGCAGAATGCAAATTGGTGATAGGGAAGGAGTATCTAGAACGGGCAAAACAAACCAATCTCTGCCTCTTGATCCTTCTCTCCAGCTGCATCTAGTTCCAGTTGCGAGATTTTGGCCGCAATCAGCTTCGAAGCTTCACTCGGATCCGTCGCCTTTTTCTTGTTCCCCTTCTTAATCCCAGCATCGTTATGGTGATGGTGTCCATTGGGGTAGTCGGCATGGGTATGGTTCGCATTCATTGAGGTTGTTCTTGAACTTGCAGGACCAGGTGCGTAAGTGGGATTTGCCCCAGTCGACATAGTTGATACTGAGTGTAAATATCTATTTGATGTTTGAAGGCGACGATTGCATTTGTCGCAATTTAATTTTAGGTGGTTTTGGGTATTGTCTTTGCCTCTCTGCACGTTGACGTTCTTCCACAAAATAAGATATTACGAGGTTGACTGTATCTATTAAAACTAGTGGTCGGACAATCGGGCAATCACAACATGAAATTTCATTGAAGCGAATAAATCCAAATCAACAACAACCCGTCCCTTCTCTCTTTTCTTGCGCCTCACACATTTATAATTCACCATCCTTCCTTCCCTTCATTTTATCCTTCTTCACCTCCTCCTTATCTTTGTGTCTTTTGATGACATATTGATTTTTTATATAAAAACAACATGTTACGACAAGCTGCAAGGAAAGGAGTTACGGAACTCGCGCAATATCCAAAGCCAGGTGAAAAGCTTCATGGATTTACACTCTTAAGATCAAAGCATGTTCGGGAGCTTGAGTTGACAGCACTTCATTTGAAGCATGATAAAACCGGTGCAGATTATCTACATGTTGCCAGGGAAGATAAGAATAATGTCTTCTCTATTGGATTCAAAACAAATCCTCCGGATGATACTGGAGTTCCTCATATATTGGAACATACAACATTATGTGGAAGCAAAAAGTAAATTGCATTTCTTCATCCATCCCACCTTGGATTGCGCTGAACAATTTGTAGGTATCCCATCCGTGATCCCTTTTTCAAAATGCTACCTCGAACGTTGTCAAATTTCATGAATGCGTTCACTGCATCTTCTCATACATTTTATCCTTTCGCCACCACCAACGAGCAAGACTTTAAAAATCTCATGTCTGTTTACCTCGATGCTACATTACATCCACTATTAAAGCAGAGCGACTTTACACAGGAGGGATGGAGAATAGGACCCGAAAATCCACGAGTGGCAATAGAGGGAGACTCTGCGAAACCTGAAGATAGCAAATTGGTTTTCAAGGGGGTTGTATACAATGAGATGAAAGGACAAATGTCAGACGCTGGATATCTTTATTACATCAGGTTTCAAGATCATATTTTCCCCGCCATTAATAATTCTGGAGGAGATCCACAAAAGATGACCGAGTTGACATATGAGCAATTGAAAAACTTCCACGCTGAGCATTACCACCCAAGTAATGCTAAAGTTTTTACATACGGTGATATGCCTCTAGCAGACCATCTTGTAGAGGTCAACGCTCAGTTGAATGCTTTTGAGCGGATCAATGGAGATATGGAAATACGAAAACCTATTGATCTGTCCTCTGGCCCACAGAGTATTGCCGTTCCTGGACCAATTGACCCATTGGTGGATGCAGATATGCAATATAAGACCTCAACTTCATGGCTGGTAGGTGATACTACGGATGTCTTGGAGACTTTCTCTCTGTCAATAATGTTTGCCCTACTCATGGATGGATACGGATCTCCACTTTACAGAAATTTGATCGAAGCTGGCCTAGGAACCGAATGGAGTCCTAATAGTGGTTATGACCCTTCTGGGAGAGTGGGAATATTTTCTGTTGGATTGACCGGCGTTAAGGAAGCTGATGTACCAAAAGTCAAGGAAGCAATTCACAAGACTTTCCAAGAAGCACATAAGAACGGATTTGAGAGATCAAAAATTGATGGCTATCTACATCAACTAGAGTTAAGCTTGAAGCATAAAACTGCCAAGTTTGGCATGTCATTGATGCAACGAATCAAACCTAAATGGTTTGAGGGTGCTGATCCTTTTGAAGCGCTAGCTTGGAACGACACTGTCGCTGCATTTCAAAAGGAGTTTGAGAAGGGTGGTTATTTGGAGGGTTTGCTGGAAAAGTACTTACTAAACGACAACACACTCACTTTCACAATGACCCCTTCACAAACTTACGGAGATGAGCTTATAGCTGAGGAAGCCACTCGTCTCGCAAAGAAGATTGCAGAGGTTACCGAGAAGGCTGGTAGTGAAGCCGAAGCTCGAGCGCAGCTGGAAAAAAGGGAACTGGAGCTATTGGAAGAACAAGGAAAATCCAACACTCAAGATCTCAGCTGCCTTCCTACTGTTCATGTCAAGGATATCCCAAGACAAGATGAGAAAATCGAACTTAGGGATTCCAAGGTCGATAATGTGAACGTACAATGGCGAGAGGCACCAACCAATGGACTGACATACTTCCGAGCCATTAACACTTTCGAAAATCTACCCGAGGAACTGCGGGCATATATTCCATTATTCACAGACTCGATAATGCGTCTTGGGACAAAAGACATGACCATGGAGCAATTGGAAGACTTGATGAAGCTCAAGACTGGAGGTGTTGGTGTTGGTTACCATGCTTCCTCGTCTCCTACAGATTTTAAGTCGGCATCCGAGGGCTTGAGCTTTTCCGGGACCGCCTTGGATCGCAACGTGCCTGAGATGTTTGGATTACTGCGAAAGCTAGTTCTTGAAACCGATTTTGATAGCCCTGATGCTGAACTTCGCATTCGTCAGCTTTTGCAAGGTTCGGCAGATGGTGCCGTCAACAATATCGCTTCATCGGGACACGCATATGCCAGAGGTTACGCTGAAGCTGGCGTGACGCAATATGGGCGATTGAAGGAACAAGTGGGAGGATTATCTCAAGTCAAGCTTACTACATCGCTTGCTTCAAGAACAGAAGTTGAAGGACTAGCTGATGTTATTGAAAAACTCAAGACAATTCAGCGGCTCGCATTCTCTGGATCTTCTACCTTCCGGTCTGCCATCACTTGCGGTAGTGAAAGTGTCGTGGAAAACGAAGCCGCTCTTCAACAATTCTTATCTTCAATTCCCAGATCCGAATTGCCGTCTCGGCACGTTCCTCTGCCAGATTTTACCAGAAATACCAAAACGTTCTTCCCTCTACCATATCAAGTTTACTATGGTGGCCTTGCTCTCCCAACTGTCTCTTACACCTCTCCTGCTGGAGCTCCTCTTCAGATCCTCGCCCAACTTTTGACTCACAAACATCTGCACCATGAGATCAGAGAAAAGGGTGGAGCTTATGGTGGAGGAGCTTACTCGCGGGGGCTTGACGGTATCTTCGGATTCTACTCTTATCGTGATCCAAATCCTCTAAACACGATGATGATTATGCGCAACGCTGGTCAATGGGCAGTTCAAAAAGAATGGACTGAACGCGACCTAGAAGAAGCCAAGTTATCTGTATTTCAGAGTGTCGACGCACCTCAATCGGTTAGTCAAGAGGGCATGACAAGATTCGTATCCGGTGTCTCTGAAGAGATGGTACAAGAGAGACGTGAGCGACTGTTGGACGTGACTAAAGAGCAAGTTCAAGCTGTTGCGCAAAAATACCTCGTTGATGCAATGGATAACAACAAAGGCAATATGGTTTTCCTCGGAGAACAAAAGTCATGGGTCGATGGTAGTTGGGAAACCAAGAATTTGGGGCTCGCCCAAGAACAACCGGAAGTTATGGACGAAGAAGACGTAAAAACCGCCGCTTTCGGATCATAGAACCTGCAAGTCTGGAACATGTTATATTCCGCTCAGCTGCGTACTTTGGTATTGAGACTGTACAATATTAATGAGTGAATGGTATGTACGATAGGTAAAGATAAGGACCAATCGTGTCTATGATAGGCATATGGTTAGCATATAATGAGCAATGACATTTCAACTTTCGACATCATGATTCCTCGAATTCATGGGGCCAATATATGTATACCTTAAGTTAGGTACATCATCTCCTTTTCTTCTCTCCTCTTCTTTCCCCTGACCCTCCCTTAGCGCTACGAACAGATTATCACGTCTGCAGCCCCCTTTCAATGGCTGTTAGATCACAAGTCACGTCTTCCAGCGAGTAGACTAGCGCAATATCAATATTTAGTGTTTAACCAGACTCTCATGTCGTGAGTTAAAGCTTGATGGTTCCATCTTATTTCAGAGCTGTGGTCCCGGAGATATGGGATGGCGGACTAAAGATGCGAGGATATGCTGTAGAAGGATATAATAGATCCTAGGTTATGTGGTATTACATGAGGGATATTTAGATGTTGGTTGACGGTCCATGAAGAGGTCAAAGAGTGGTCAGGAAAGCGGTGTGGTGGACGCATAGTACTACACTAAAGCTTAACAAGCAGGTAGGTAAATCTTCAAGGTAAGGGCTGTAGTGTAACATCTTGGACTAATATATCCAGGACCGGTACGTAACACTGGTCTGGGGCATCTCGAAGGCTTATAGCCGTTCTTATGATACTTTTTTATAACAACCCTTTTGAGGTGAAAGATTTACCTTTGAAATTAATGGATAACTACCTAAGTATATATATATATCTAGTTCAAATCACTCTACCCATACCTACTGACTCGAGTACTTTTTTGTAGGTGGCGCATTATGGTCGTTGGAATTGACTCTAACTCTTCCGTCTTTATAAATTAAAGGCCGCGAAAAAGAGGGGCATGTGCGTCATTTCAGGATAGTAACTTACCTAACAACCTGAAATTTAAGGTAAAATAGTTCATATGTTCAATCTTCGTATTTCTCCTAAATAAAATGAAGTGACGATTAGTAATATCTACCTAGGTAGGTATATATAAATCAAATATAAATTAAACTTTATATTTATTTTCAGAACTATTTTTATCAAAAGTTTTAAAGGGGAAAAAGGAAAATCTTTTTCTTTTAATGCTTTTATTGCTTTTATCCTTATTTATTTTCCTGGTTTATTTATCAAGTTGGGTAAGTTGGGTTTGAACTTTGGGAAAATGGGAAAATGAGGTATTTACAGGGGGTCGGGTCGGCTAGAGCTTTAGCGTAAATATAAATTTTAACAGCCCAAGGTCATTGACCGCGAAACTTCGATAAATTGAAACCAACTGGTCACCAACCTCCATAACCATAACCTACTAAAGGTACACTCTTACATAACTCGAGAGAGTGAAATATATAGCTTTCACTTACTACACTCGATCTTAACTATCTACTTTCGTCATCTCAAGCACAACCATCATACATACCATCGATATAGTCTTTACTTGGACTATTTCGATAAATCCGTTCTTGTAAGTGAGCTCCTTACCCCGCCGCTGACAGATCTGTTATCTTGGAGAGCAATGCATGCTCCATCTCCATTTTGCCATATTAGTGCAAACCAGGGATCAGAGACATTTTCGAGTCCTTCCGCGTGCCGCAAAACGTGGAGATGCGGGATTTCATGACACTGTTGCTAATACCTCACTCGCAGATCTCCTAAAATCGAAGAACCAAAATTCCCTCTCGACTGCCTTTGGTCTAATCAAAGGCGAAACATTCAGTACGGCTCCAACGGCCACGACATTAGTTTCTGATCAAGATTACTCCGAACGTCCTAACCGGCACATCATCAACACCACACCACCTCCTTTTGCTGGAGTTTAAGCAGTTTGAGCGTTTGTTTTACGAGTTGTTTAACAACACCCCGTCTTCGTCAGAAACTTCTCAGCTGCCGCATAGGACGAGTTTAGAGGGCCTTCCTCTCGCAGAGGAAGAGTCGAGCCGACCTCGCCAGATCAGTACAGGATCTGATCGTTATAGACCACCCTAATATCCCCTTGGGCCTTTCGAAGTACAAGTATGTTTGATCTCCCGCTGACATTTCTATGGCATATTTCGATGTTTTCTTGGTCATACTGACATTTACTAGTTAAAAAACCACAAATATATTGAACAGTCCTTAGTTATATACGAGGATATGTCACCTTCCGCCATTGTTACCCACGAAAACAATCTCAATCTTGATAGTATAGAATCATCATACTATCCTAAAGATTCTTATATCGAACTCAATGGCGTGGATACCCCAAAGAATATAATTGGAAATGCTTTGAAGCAAAGGGTGGAAAGTATCAACAATGATATCTGCGAAGCAGATGACGAAGATGCGTTCTTCGTAGCTGATCTAGGCGAGGTGTATAGACAGCACATGAGATGGAAGAGAAATCTACCCAGAGTCAAGCCCTTCTATGGTCAGTCTTTCACATCTATACATATATCAGATGAAAACTTGCTAACTTCAAAAAAGCGGTCAAATGTAACCCAGACCCACAAGTCATTCGTCTCTTGGCAGAACTTGGCACAGGATTTGATTGTGCTTCCAAGGGCGAGATAGAGCAAGTCCTCAAGATGGGTATCGACCCTACCCGTATTATTTATGCTCAACCATGCAAGACGAATTCCTACGTCCGATATGCAGAGAAGCAAGGAGTCAAGCAGATGACATTTGATAACGGCGATGAGTTGCACAAAATTAAGAAATTATTCCCTGGAGCCGAGCTTTTCCTTCGAATTTCTACCGACGACTCCTCGAGCCTGTGCCGACTAAGCTTGAAATTTGGCGCAGCCATGGATGCAACAAGTGATCTGCTCGCTCTGGCCAGAGAACTTGATCTCAACGTCGTCGGCGTTAGCTTTCACGTGGGATCCGGTGCCTCCGATCCTCTTGCATTCAGAAAGGCAGTTCAGGATGCCCATACCGTCTTTGAGCAAGCTCGCACTTATGGCTACTATATGCACACTCTTGATGTTGGGGGAGGTTTCTGCACTGAGACATTTGAAAAAATGGCGGCAGCTCTTGGTGATGCCATTGAAGAATATATGCCAAAACATATTAAGATTATTGGAGAGCCCGGACGTTACTATGTCGCCAATGCCTTTACACTTGCTTGCAATGTCATTGCACGTCGAACCGTTGAGGACCCAGTATCTTTGGAAAAGAGTTATATGCTTTACCTAAACGATGGCCTCTATGGCAACTTTTCTAGCATCATGTTTGACCATCAAAACCCAGTTGCTCAAGTTCTTCGTACCGGCAATCGCTCTTATTTCGACACCCAAGCCAGTCGCGAAACTCTTGAAGGCACTGAGTACTCAATTTGGGGTCCAACCTGCGACGGTATCGATCGTATCTCTGCAAGCATCCGTTTTGATCACAATCTTGATGTTGGAGATTGGCTCTACTTTGAGAACATGGGTGCTTACACCAAGTGCTCGGCAACAAGATTCAATGGTTTCACGGATAGTCATGATGTGATCTATGTTTCCAGCGAGCCTGGAGCCAATGCGTTGCTTGGATTGTGAAGACTATCAGGTACTTACAGCGTTGGTATAGATGTTTGCGATCGAGCGTTTATAGTAGCGAAAAAATAAGAAATGAGCATGGAATATTGGTGTTGAAGGTTTCTTACTTGACTAGATTTCCTTGGATATTGAGTAGAATGCCTTTTTATATGTTGGAATGAATGGAACCTTGTCTATATCGCTCTTTTCTAGATTTATAAATATAGAGATGTTCATAGAATTAATACTACTTCTGAAGTGCAACTTGTATTGAGTATCTCAACTTGGTTGCACAGCCACACCTGTGCTCCAATTGTCCAAAAGGCTATGCACGGTCCCTCCTAGGAAGGTTATCATCGAGGTTATCTTTTTAACCAGGCTTTCGGGTTCCATCGACAGCCTCCAGGTTCCAACAACGGGAGAAGAATAAACGTGTAACATCAAAGCAAACGTCATCTTGAGACCAATTGAGACCGGACCACACATAATATTGATGGTATCCGTTCTTCTTCTTTACTCTGGGACCCTCAACTCAATCGACACCTAAACCACAGGCTACAAAAATAACCTCCTTCCTTACATTATACACACCACCCATAGAACCTCAAACAACATGACATCTGAAAAGGATATCAGAGAAGCCCTCCTCCCCTCGTGCACAACATCTGCCCAATTCAAACCAAGAAATAAACGACTATACTGTATAAATCATATGATATTTGTCCTGCTCCTCGCAGTGGCAATATGGATTGCAATGGTCATCAATTTCTTCATGCCCTATAGCTTCCATTCAAACCTCCAGCTTCCTTCTGATTCTCTACAAAAATGCGCTTGGAGGTCTCTGAAACAGCATACGTCTCTTCTTGATGTAGAACCCATCGCACGAGAAGAGTTTCTCAGTCGCCAGAATAGATTGGCTTCAGAGTTGGAAAAAGCGGGTGTAGATGCTTTCATCGCCGAGCCATCGGCTTCCACGGCGTATTTTGCCAATATATCTTCTTCGTTTGAACTTTCTGAGAGGCCTTTCTTGATTATTCTGGATAAGAATGGGGATGCGTCGTTGCTGGTGCCGAAATTTGAAATTGGGAGGATTGGGGGGTTGGAGATGGTTTTTGAGGGAAAGAGGATTATCGAATGGAGAGAAGAGGAATCGGCTTATGATGTATTGATTAAGAAGACTGGGTATGGGAAGATTATGTTGGATGAACATGCGAGGTTTATGATTGCGGCGGGACTTCAGGCGAATGGGGTGGAGGTTTTACCTACGAGTTTGGCCATTCAGTCGTTGAGAGCGGTGAAGAGCGAGAGGGAGTTATATATTTTGAGAGGTGTGAATGAGTTTACGGTGGAATTGGTCAGGAGTTTACAATCGTGTATTAAGGTGGGTATGAGTCAGGAGACCATTGTCGAGGCAGCTTCGGGGCTTTTTACTCAAGCTGGTATCGGGTCTGGTTTTTGGTCTATTGTGCTTTTTGGAGACCAAGCTGCCAATCCGCATGGTGGTGGTAAGGGTCGTGTTCTCCGAGATGGAGAATTTGTACTCGTGGATATTGGCACTTCTCTGCATTCCTACGGTAGCGATGTAACTCGTACCATTCTCCCGCCAAAATCAAAGGTTAGTGAAGAGTTGATGGAGATTTGGCATTTGGTATACGATGCGCAATCGGCGGCGATAGAACGTATGAATATCAACGAGACATGTTCAGTTGTAGATGGCGCGGCAAGGGATGTGATTAGGGAGAAGGGATATGGGGAGTTTTTTACTCATAGATTGGGTCATGGGTTGGGTTTGGAAATGCATGAACATCCTTATTTGAATGGGGTAAATGGAGAGAAATTGAGGAGGGGGGAGGTGGTTACTAATGAGCCTGTGAGTATATTCTTTCCCATTCTTACTGTTATTTCCTCTCCTCATAAATGCTACAATCAGAATCACAAGCAACTAACATTATAAAAACAGGGAATCTATCTTACCTCTGAACAAGCCTCACTTCTAGGCAAACCCGTAGGTTTTGGAGTAAGAATCGAAGATGCGGTGTTGGTGACGGAGAAAGGAGGTATGGTCATGACAGGTTCAAGAGCGAAGTCTCCTTATGAACCTTGAGTTGTTGAGTTGATTTAGATGACATTGAGATTAAAATTAAACTGCAAGTGTTTTAGCGTTGCGCTACATTTTCTAGATTTAGGAGGTGAGTTTGGAGAGAAACTTTTGAGATATGTATAAATGGAACATATATCTGGAGGTACGGCGAATCAGTGAGGCATTATTACCTAGTAGTTAGAGTGGTTATTCTTTTGATCTGTACGAAGTACTCAACTCAACCTCACGTTGGGCGTTTTACACTGGGCAATTCTCTAATGACGAGCTGTCGCTACTTATAAAAGGGTGATCTTCTAGTTTGCGCAAATTACTTTTATAGCGAACTAAGCTGCATAGCCTAGCACCGCCCTCTACCCTCTGATTGGACGAGGAGGTTGACCCAGCGGGTGGGTGGGTGGAAGAGGTGAAAACCTCTTTTGATATATATCACGTGCTTCACTGCTTTGAACGTCCGCCCAATTGTGGGCGAGTGTTTCGGAGTAAAGTCGACGCTTTATCTTTTCTCCGTTATACTCCGAAACATTAAGCGCTTTCTTCGCTTGCGCTTTTACTTATTCTAGATAAGAATTCCCACAAAAGACCGCAAAAGACCACCTGGGGGCATTGGGGCAGTCTCGACTCTCTACAGAGTAATCATAGGCTAGTAGGCCTATGATTAGAGACATGTTGAATGGATCAGAGTTGTCACTGGTCAGATACCTAGGAGTAGTCTGGCCTTCCTTGGGGAATATTGCCTCATTTTCACATCGATTATGAGAGACAGTATCCGGACCCGAGTCAGCGATTCCGTAACCTAGTCTTATTTCGCTTGTTTTACGGAGAATTGGTCGTGTGATAAAGATGCACTGCATGCCACGCCAACCGTCTCTATATCATTCATCTCCATCGCCATCCCCATCGCCATCCCCATCGCCATCCCCATCGCCATCCCCATCTCTATATCATCCATCTCTATCGCATAATATCTATCACAACTATACGACCACAATCTTACCATCGGTATCTCCCTATCACTCGTCTCCATCTCCATCGCAAATTATCTATTACAACTATACAAGCACAATCTTTCTATCTCCATCGCCATCTCTATCTCAACGTGCAAAATTACGATTAGACGAGTACAATGACCCTAGCGGTAGTCACGCTCTTCAACACCTGTAGGTAGGCGGACCCAGAGTTTCCTCTACTAGGCTGGCTAGGTATCACCTCTAGTAGGATAATCAGTATCACCTCTCTGTAGGATGATCCGTATTACCTCTTTGTAGGATAATCAGTATTACCTCTCTGTAGGATGATCCGTATTACCTCTTTGTAGGATAATCAGTATTACCTCTCTGTAGGATGATCCGTATTACCTCTTTGTAGGATAATCAGTATTACCTCTTTGTAGGATGATCCGTATTACCTCTTTGTAGGATAATCAGTATTACCTCTCTGTAGGATGATCCGTATTACCTCTTTGTAGGATAATCAGTATTACCTCTCTGTAGGATGATCCGTATTACCTCTTTGTAGGATGGTCAAATGTTACCTGTAGTAGACGGACTTTGAGTCTCCTCTACTAGGCTGGCTAGGTATCACCTCTTGTAGGATGGTCAGTATCACCTCTTGTAGGATGGTCAGTATCACCTCTTGTAGGATAATCAGTATCACCTCTTTGTAGGATGATCAGTATTACCTCTGGTAGGATGGTCCGTATCACTTCTTGTAGGATGGTCAGTATTACCTCTTGTAGGATGGTCCGTATCACTTCTTGTAGGATGGTCGAGTGTCACCTGTAGTACGGAGACTAATTGTCTTCTCCTTATAACGAGTCTGGTTTCTAGATGAACCTATTATTGACGGTAGTATTCTAAGGCTTTTATCCTGATCCTATCAGTATTATCTTATCACCACCAGAACGGCGCTAACAATTGTCTTTCCAGGCGTCCTATCTTCAATAAACTATAACAGGCCGCTATGGCGTCTCCGAATTTTGGCTGTACAGATGTACCTGTAATCGTCAAATAGGGCGATACTAAACCATATAACTATATTGGCATACGAATGCAATGTCTTCGAATGAATATACACCTCGGCACGCAAACAAATCCTAGATTGCTTTTTTAGTTCAGTGTAACAATTGGAGTTACAACAAGCCCCGAATCCTCTACGATACATACGAAGTCGCTCTACTTCGTTATCAAAGCTGGTTTGCTTACTCAGAACAAGAACGATACATGTCTTACCTTAGAGGCTCCAAATTCTGATTGTTCTCTGGCAACTAATAAGGCTGCTATACGAGAGGCTGGCATATATCCCGATTCTGCCTCTGTTTCTCGCATATGCTTTCAGCTCCACGATCATGGCACAGTCTTCATACCCCCTATTG
Source organism: Myriosclerotinia scirpicola (assembly GCA_002162505.1). Lineage (NCBI taxonomy): Eukaryota > Fungi > Ascomycota > Leotiomycetes > Helotiales > Sclerotiniaceae > Myriosclerotinia > Myriosclerotinia scirpicola. Next base: position 1,612,854 of record NGKG01000001.1, read on the forward strand.
AGAATCATGCTTTCACCCCTGCTTCAGAAAATGTCTTACAAACATTAGTTAAAATGCACTCTCTTTCCCAAGCTAAACAATTCTGGGTATATACATCGCTCGAAGGATCGCTTCTTATAAGTCTTTGGAAAAGAATAGATCAAATATGGAAGGGACCCTTTACAGGCGACTTTGCAACTCTAAGCGTATACAAACATAGTATGGTATGCGACAAATGGACGAATTTCAATAAGTTTGTGAGACGGAACTCGGCGGACCGTCAAAGCACTCTTCGTGGCGCAAAGCACAACTCCGATCCCCCACCGCCACAAACTACTGGGTGTCAGGGTGCTGGGATGGAACGCAAAGGTGATTCAGCAATTGACCTAATAGTTATCAATAGTGCTGACACCCTGACAATAAAGGTAGCGATCAACTATATGAATCTAGTGGAGTCTCTAGCAAAGATCTATCTTCCCGCGATCTCGATCAACAGCTTGTGGATACCGAGAGTGATGAAGAATTGCCTATAGAGCGGAAGCGCAAATACAGCAAGATATCTTCCGATACTACGCGAGTAGGTATCCTCAAAAATGTCACTGGCCCTAGCGTTCCCAAATCTGGTGAGCTATTCCTTCCGTGCCTCTTATTCCCCCCCTCGAGACTTCTCAAGCACTACTAACAGTGTTCCCTTAGAAAAAGCCTGCGCGGACCATCAAATTTCCAAAGTTCGGTTCGCCGAACCTCATAGCGAAGTCCCGGGCTACCTTGAAAGGCAATTGGCTGCCTTCATGCGTTGGGTGTTAGAGGTCGATTTATGCTTAGAGAGGGATTGTGAGCAGGTTTTCTCGGATCTTGGGGGGGCAGTGTTTTGTGGAGATATAACCAAATTTCACGAAATCAAAACGAATTGTATGGCGAACATCTACATTACATATGTCAAGAGGGGATCTAATTGGGTTTTGAGGAATACTATATGAATAAAAGACATGAGTATTTCCTCAACTCTATTTTGAACTACAGTTGTGATATTCTAGATCCGGGTAACAGTGCCTTTCCGCCTTTGCTATCTTCTCTACATCATGTCCTCAATGTGGGTCTTACTATAGAAAAATCCTCTCAAACCCCTTCCTTGTCCTTTTCCTCATATTTACAGTGAACGGTTGATGGTACTCGATTATCCGGTTAACCCAAGAGGAGTACTAAGAACTATTGATGTAGTTGATAGATTGAAATCAAGAGAATATCGATAGTAGTGATAGAGTCTGTCCACGGAATCCACAACAATTCTAAGGAATCAGGATAGATGGTAGAGGATATAGTTAATGATTTTGACAATTTTCGGTAAGCTACACCATCTTACTTAACATGAAGTTGAGGGCTCAATGCTATATTATATGAGATTATGGGATGTTGTATTCAGAAGTTCAGAATCGTGTTGATCTAACTCCATTCATCCGGTCTTATCATATCATATATGTGTACATAGTAGATTCACGCTTTCTTCATTTTACTGAGCTGACTCCGTTCTTAGTTCGGGAAGATTTTGTTTGGTATTCGTGGATGAGAATTATATTTACATCACAATCATGCATATTAGTGCTATTGCCAATTTTTAAGAAAACGAAACCTTGAGTGAACCTTGAGTGTGAGCATTAGTTTTCGTAAGGTTGTCCTTGCTGACCAATAAAGGCTTTCTTTCTATCGTTGCCTATCTACTATCTAACTCTAATACAACCTGCCAGTGCGCCCATATTATTTTTAAAT
>NGKG01000001.1:1614656-1629276 GCA_002162505.1 Myriosclerotinia scirpicola
AAAGCCTCCCACAACAAGTCTATAAAGAGAGATCGGATATGGTCAGTCTAGTCCTTGAATCAACCTTTAAAGACTCCGTCCATACCCCAAGATGTCTTGAATCTTTCCAGTAGCCAAACTCCATAATGCCTGCATGTTGAAACCACCCGAGTCACATGAATCACACAATGTCTATCGTTCTTCCCTAGACGAACACATCATTCTTGTGTAAAAGGCAATGAAAATAGCAGGTTAGGGTTGGCGAGGGGCCATCAACTGGTACTGCTGAATTTCGTGAACAAGAGATTGCCCGCCGTTTACCAAGGCCTTCTGTCCCACAGGCTCAGATGCGTCATGGATCATTCCATCTTTCTTAACGATGACTTCCTGTGCCTCAGGTGTGAGTTCGCGTGTATTGGCAACCACAGCCTCCTTTTTGTCGAGCTGAGACTCGGATATACGATCATCGCTCTCCCGCGAACTACTAGCTCGCAATTGCGGACTCACATTAGCTTCGTTGACCTTTCTCTTTTGACCAGCGTTGATTGAAGCGATGTATGCTTTCGTAGCTTGAAATTCCGCTTCTTTCTTGTCCTCGAGAATCTTAGCTGCATCGTGTTCTAGCTGCAAATCCCTAGCCAACTTGGTTTTCGCAAAACTCCTCAAGAAGTCAGGACCTATTAACCAGCGTCTGTCTGCTTCACATGCATCTTCAGACATATGAGGTGCCCAATGAATTGGTCTCTGGGAAGCGCGTCGCCAGAATGCCGCAGATTGAGAGCTAACAATTTGTTTGTTTCCATGGTGAATAATGTCTGATAATGCTTTATAGAATGCAATAGCTTCCAACTCCAGGCCCAGAATACGGAGAGAGCGAAGGATTCGACTGATTCTCAGGTGGTTATGGTCTACCGTGACGAGCCAGTTGTCGGATCTGTCGTTGAATTTAGGAGATTTGATTATCTGGAGGGAATGGTTAGATACTTTTCATATGTGAGTAAGATTATTAGTTTAATATCAAACGTACAACAGGCAAATCATTTTCGTTCAAATCATGGGCAAACTCGAATCCATAGAAGTCCAACATTTTGACGAGAGCTTTCTTGAGGTTGGATCGTAATTCAGGAGAATGATGGAACGCAGCGAAGACATTTGCATCAATCAAAGGTGCATTGGAAACCATAGACTCTTCTGGCAAAGGGAACAGCCATTGAATGTAGTCGTGAGTGTCCTCCAACTTCTGATGATTCCATTCCATGATTTCCGAAATGAATCGTCCTGCATCATCTTGCACCTTATTTTGATACCAAGATACGAGACGACTCTCATGCTTAGGTGGCGCGATATATTCCGCCATGATGAAAGACATATTGCTCGACTTGTTGCTGTAGTTAAAGTGTCTGTCGTGGTTTGTGAGGGACCAGGACTTTGAGGTACTTTTGGGTACTTTGCAGCACTTGGGCTATCTTTTAGCTTGAGATTTGGTGAGTTGAAGAGATGAAGGAGAAGATTCGACAGTCCAATATCAGGTATGGAATCTATCGTTATATATAAGTGTTTACAAAATTCCAACCATATTTTAAAAAGATTATGCATCCTATGAAACGTTGGTATTTGCATGAAATTGATGATGAGTAAGGCTGACTTGATAGGGCTGGAGTGGGGTAAACTAGTAATTTTGACCAATTGTACAAAATCATCTAAAGTTTAACTTCATCATATTATGCAAGGCTACTGAGTTATATTATGCAAGGCTACTGAACTATATGAGTGGAGGGGATAATCTTCTAACTGCGATCTTACCTATGTTACATTCTACATCAAATAAGCAAGTCATAGCCGTTGTGATGTGTCCAAGCTTTTCGGCCTTTTTATTTAAACCTCCTATCGGTACTGAGATGTCTCATGTTCACATGCTCTATTATCTCATCACGTGCACACACACTTTTTATATCTTATCTCGGCCCATGTTATTACTCCGTATACTCATCCAGTGTCATCCATCATCTTATCAATCCATTGCTCATACATACATATTCATTCATTTCTCATCCCTTCAACTTTCAATGGTCGTGACACCCACACCATTTCATGATATCCAGAATTTTGCATGATTAGAATGAGCACGAGATGCTTCACTTCTCCCTCATCCTAAAGTCTCAGATAGCAACAGGAAGATCGACTGGATCATTGCAGATTTTACGGAGGACTGATGGTGTTATTACTACACCCCATTGCAACACCTTCCATACCTACCTACCAACCAGTCTTCTTCAGGCAGGTAATGCACATCGTATCAACTCCTTCCTTTATCATCTCCCCTCATGCAAGTGTATTGAGATAGAGATATTGCATCTGATCAATGCTGCAAGTTACTTATCAAACTAGTCAATTATGCGCAAGAGTGGTGTGTCAATAACCTTGTTCTTCCCCTGATTTTATCTGTAGCCTTTCATGCAGCCTTGAAATACAATAATCACTGCCAAGTTCTTAGCGCTCCAAAAGAAGAGCTCCGCATCAATATTTACAGCTAATTTCCAGAAATATTAGGTGATAAGGAAGCTCCCATGGCTATTTTCATTTTGCTCATAAGAGCTTGAGCTCTCCCCGAGTGGTTGAGAAATCAAGTGAACTCACTTTTTGCTCACATCATGCATTTCTCTCTCATCGTTGCATGCGGTCTCTTGACTGGAGTGATTGCTGCTCCAGCTCCTCAAAAACGACATGTTGTTCATGAGCGAAGAGAGCAAGCACCTCGCAATTGGCGTAAAGGGAATCCATTGCACCCAGATTCACATCTGCCAATGCGATTCGCTCTCACCCAAAACAACTTGCACAATGCAGAAGCCTATTTGATGGATGTTTCCGACCCCTCTTCTCCCAACTTCAGCAACCATTGGAGTGCGAAAAAAGTTGCTGAAACCTTTGCTCCAAGTGCCGACTCGGTTAAAGCAGTTATCAAATGGCTTGAAGAATATGGCATCAAGAGCGAACGGGTAAAGCAATCGCAAAGTCTCAGTTGGGTTCATGCCAACGTTACTGTCGCAGAAGCCGAGTCGCTTCTCAAGACCAAATACTACGTAAGTCCAAACAGCCCTTTCGTATTGTACCTCTCAATGTTCAGCTCTATGTGAATGCTTCACCTTCTGCACTCGCTCTACTTCTTTAAACAGCTTCTCCAAAAGTCTATTTTTGATAGACTATAACTGATATTGGGTTACAGGCCTACACGCATACCGAAAGTGGCCAAACTGCTGCTGCTTGTGATGACTACAGTGTTCCCGAAAGCATAAGCAGACACATTGATTTTATTACACCAACTCTTCACTTCGATGCCAAAGTTGTACCTCGAAAGGAGAAGCGAGACTTGAATGCTCGTCAGAAAGATGCACTCTTCGGAACAAAGATTGGCAAAAGCCATAGAGTAGGCTCACCGGACGACCCGTCTTTACCCAAACAGGGTAAAATTGTTACCGGTATATCGCATGCTGGGCTACAAACTTCAGCGTTGACAACTTGCAATACACATATCACACTCGAATGTCTTCGGGCTTTATATGATTTACCTACAGACGCACCTGCTGCGGAAGGAAGTTAGTATCACCTTGCATTGTTGCTGTTAAATTTAACCATGATAGATTCATTTGGTATTGTCGAATATACACCACAAGCATACCTCCCTGCCGGCAAGTGTCACTTTACTCGTGGGATTTCAAATATTGACTTTTATTGCAGATTTGGATAAATTCTTTGGCAACTTCTCGCCTGCTCTTGTCGGCGCTAGACCTGTCTTTGACTCCATCGACGGTGGCGTATTGCAGACAGTCGTCGAATCCTTTAGCTACAATGCAGAATCTGTCAGTCGATTATCAACTCTCTCCATCTATCGCTTAGCTAATTCAATGCAGGACTTGGATCTCGAATATGGAATGGCACTCGCATATCCTCAAGAAGTGACATTATATCAAACTGGAGACATTGGAGAAGGTGCCTCATTCAACAACTTCCTTGATGCCATTGATGGTGCTTATTGTACATCTGATGGTGGCGATGATCCAATATACGATGCAGTTTATCCTGATCCATACGGTAACAGCAGCTACTATTACAAAGGACCACAGAACTGTGGTGGATTCGCTGCCACCAATGTTATTTCCACCTCCTATGGTTACGATGAAAGTGCTCTATCACCCGCCTACGAAATGCGTCAATGCAATGAATATCTTAAGCTAGGTCTTCAAGGTGTTACAATTTTATACTCTTCGGGCGATTACGGTGTTGCTGGCAACGGAGGTGTATGTGGCACTAAAAATAGTATGTACTGCTCCTTCAAATAATGGCTATGGCGATTAATGCTCACATAATTGGTATAGCATTCAGTCCTTCATTCCCTGGCTCATGTCCATACATTACAGCAGTCGGAGCTACGCAAGTAAAGCCCAATGCTACTGTTACTGAACCAGAAGGAGCTGCCGAGTCCGTCAGTAAGTATCATCATCCCTTGGTTATTTCAAGGGATCTTATCATCTGCATATGCTGATCATCGTGCCATAGTTTATTCTGGTGGAGGGTTCTCCAATATCTTCCCCAAACCCGGCTACCAGAGCGATGCCGTGGCAACCTACTGTGAGCAAATTTGTTCCAACAATATAATCAATTTTACTCTCAAACCATACTTGCACCTTCTATCCACTATATCCATATCCCCATAGAAATCTTTCACTGACCCCTTCCCTAGTCGCCAATCACCTTCCCCCTTACACTTCCGCCCAATACAACAACTCCCAAGCCACCCGCGGTTTCCCCGACATCTCCGCCAACGGCGTCAACTATGTTGTTGCAGTCGACGGAGTCTTCTCTCTCATCTATGGTACATCAGCTTCAGCCCCTGTCATAGGCGCTATTTTTACTTTGATAAACGCCGCACGCTTAAATGTAGGAAAAAAGCCAGTCGGTTTTGTCAACCCAGTGCTCTATGCTAACCCCGATGTTTTGAATGATATCACGAGTGGAGGCAATCAGGGATGTGGAACTAGTGGGTTTACAGCAGTGAAGGGATGGGATCCTGTTACTGGTGAGCTTTTCATTTCCTATTTGGATTGATTACTTTAGAATATTCTTGGAGGAGGCGCTGGAGGGATACAAGCTCTCGTTATATTGTAATACTATACTAACTTGTACACACATAGGTCTCGGAACACCCAACTATCCCAAATTGCTCGAGCTCTACCTTTCACTTTACTGATATTCTAACTATATGAATACGTCATCCTCAAAACCATACCGAGCAACATATCATATCATGATAGAAAGTTAGAGAGGCTCAAGACTTGGACTACCTGAATGGCCGGAAGATGGACATTATAGTGAGGTGCTGGCAGAGAGATATTCTTTTCATTGGACTTCCCGTACGAGTGTACTACTCAGGAGTCAGTAGTAATTACATATAGCATACAAGCGGTATATATAAATGTCAAGCAGAACTATTTATATCAATTATGTGATGGCTATGATTCCCTTCCTATATATACATGACGTCCCGCAAGTGATCATGGACCGTACAACAAGCCTCGCCTTCAATATCATAATCTTTTGTGCTATACTGTTCAGTCCAATAGTTCGTAATCAGTAGAGTAGGCTTTAGTTGCTGTTAAAATCTACTACACTTTTGATATCAATCCATTTCCTCATCCAGATCGACTCGAACATGCAATCCATTTCAATCCTTCAAACATTCACCATCCAATCCCATCCTATCCACCTTATACATACCCATACCCAAATCCATCCCATCCCATCCCATCCCATCCATCCACAACATCCAAACCAACTCCAACTCCAACATTCCATTCAAACCACACACTCATCCGACCACAAACAAGCAACTCCACGATCATTATATAGTGATTACACAAGTATAGAAGATTCTGAACTATCAAGTGTTGTATCATATGATATTAAGTCTAGATCCAGTTATCCATCCATCCATTCGCCCCTTCAAAAATCCCACCGGGGGAGATCCTTAAAATCCAAGGGAAAGATAGCTAGCTAGCTCACTGCGGGTTATAACTTATTACTACCTGCCATAACAGGATCCGCAGGAGATTATAGTATGGCATCACGAAGCCCACTTGGGCTACTTTTTAAGTGTAGGTAGATTTTTCAAGGGATAGGGAACCTCAGAATGAGTCCAGAAATACATTCATTGAGCCGCGGTTGGTAGAGAAATTGCAAACCTAACTGGAGATACTTTAAAGTCGATATTTTCATGCTATACGGGGAGGATTGGGCATAAATACACAATATCATGGTATGAGATCAACTGTTGTTTTTGCAATACTTTTGTAATTAGATGTTATATGACATAGCCCCATTTGTTACGACGAGTTATCTGCCATATCACGCCGAAATTAGCAAACCTCTGCAAATATTATCTGAGATTATGGTGCCACAATCAAAGACTTATTGCATTGAGGGCGAAATAACGATTAAGTCCACTTCTTTTGAACGCACAGGGCTTTCCCTCTCAAACCATAGCACATCAGTTATCGAGTATCTTTCCCTCATAAGTACTTTCAAATTTGACCCCCAAGAGATACAATTCATTGTGCAAACATCTTAATTATTTTTTGTTCGGTATTGACAAATTTACCATTGCTCGGTAGCTCCGCTAGCAGCCCACTCTTGACCTGCGGCAGCTGGTGCAGCGGCCCAGTCAGATGGCTCAGCAGCATCCCATGAAGCTCCACCAGCGGCAGCGGTGTTGCTAGCAGCAGTGAATGCACCAGCAGTGTTGCCAGTAACTTCCCAATCACCGGTACCGGCGAATCCTTGGTCAACAGCAGTAGCTCCGACCTGCGAAACAGAGTTAGTAATAGATCTCCTTAAAATAATTGAACACGTAAAACTTACCTCATCAGCACCTGGAGCCTTGGCCTCCTCAATGGCGTCCTTGTTCTCCTCAGCTTCTGGGTCACGGTAGAAGTACAAATCAACCATGGTGTCCCACTCAGCCTCGCGGGAAGCGATGGAACCACGGAGACGGAGGACTTCACGGGCCAACATCCACCAAACCAAACCAATGGAGTGACGACCCTTGTTGTTGGTTGGGATGGCTACATCGACGAACTCAGTTGGGGAATCGGTGTCGCAGAGGGCGATAACTGGGATGTTGACGTAGGAAGCCTCCTTGATAGCTTGAGCATCGGTACGTGGGTCGGTAACAATGATGAGGCGGGGTTCCTTGAAGGATCGGGTGATGTAATTGGTGAAGTTACCAGGGGTGAAACGACCAGCAATGGCAACAGCACCAGTGTGGGCGGCGAACTTCAAGACAGCACGTTGACCGTAAGGACGAGCAGAGATAACACAGATATCAGCTGGGTTGTCGACGGCTGCGATGATACGGGCAGCAAGGACGATCTTCTCCCTATAAAAATAAATTTGTTAGGTCTGAGCTTTGTGCGACTTCTTGACTGTGGCCTTCAATTTTTTTTCCTATTCAAACATACCAGGTCTTGCCAATGTTGATAACATTGATTCCATCTGGGCGAGTCTTCCAGAGGTATGGCTCCATGTGAACTTGCAAGTTCTTGGATCCCAAATGGCATTGAGCGGCCAAAAGCTGCTCAATATCCTGGGAAGTAGGATTGAAAATCGCGGGGAGTTGAGAAGGTGCCATCTTTGCGATTTGACTTTGTTGTTGTCGAGTTGGTCAAACCTTTAGGAGATGATTGTCGTGAAGTTGGATTTGGCAGGAACGAAGAAAGAAATTTCGATGGAGTGCGAAAAGAAAAGTTCGCGAAACCCTAATCTAGATTAACTATTGGCGCTTGTATTTATGCCATAAATATGAGGCATGGATTATCATCCCTCACTAGTCCATGTTAGACATTAGCTTGGAAATTTATCTAGATGGGACTTTGAGGGGAGCAGCAAAGTAGCACTGGGCTGGTTAATTGAGGATTTGATTAAATACATTCACAATGCCTCCTCGAATATCAATTCTTTCGCGGTTGAGCACCCCTTCTCGTAAGATAAAATATTTGATAGCAGCAGGAATCATCATATCTAACTATTATAATAGTATGTTTTCGCCCGACTCCAAGTTCATCAACTTGTTCTTTCTCCACCACATCCGCAGCCAATGCGGCTACATTCGCCCAGCGAAGAGCGCATAAAGACCCTTATGCATTAGCACAATCAAGACAGAGAAAGCAGTCGAATTTGGAAAGGCAGGCAGTACTAAAGAAGGAACGGGAAACATCGTTGGGAGATCCAGTACGGGGCGTGTCGACACCATTCCTGGAATCTCTCGATACCGTTGGGGAATCTACGCTCAAATTCGATGCAACTACAAGTCAGGGCTCTGGAGAAGGAGCGAAAGTAGAAGGTGCCCGCAATGCTCTCTTGAATCACTTTTTGACCCCGACCGAACTCCAAGGTGCCATCCAGCATTCATATTACCTGACGGAGCCTCTGCTAGCCGAAAATCGCGATTTGGCAGATGTTTACAGCGAGGAACAGGCAAAGAAGAAGCACGAGGAAGCTCATGCAAATGCAGCCGCAGCATTGGCTCGCATTGTAAGCTTAGAAAACGCAAATTCGAAGGACAAGACCAGAGCGAATATTGTGAGGTGCATAGATACATTCGGACGGCACCAGACAGATAAGATTCTGAGGCCTAGGGCACCTACGCACGATGCTATTGAAGGCACGGATAAGCCAGAGAAGACACCAAGAGCTGGACCAGACACGGGCAGTTCTGAGGTTCAGATTGCGATTTTGACTACAAAGATTAGGGTGCTTGCGGACCAATTGGAGTCGAAGCGTGGAAATAAAGATAAGGTCAACAAACGAAATTTGAGACTGTTAGTTCATAGGAGGCAGAAGTTGCTAAAGTATCTAAGGAAAAAGGAGCGTGGCAGTGATAGATGGGAGAACCTGATTGCAAACCTGGGCTTGACGGAGGGTACCTGGAAAGGGGAAATTAGTCTGTAAATAATATCAAAATGTATACCGTCACCGCGAAGAATGTATCCAAGATAGTATAAAAGTGTATCTTGCAATTTTAAAATCAATATCCCTAATCTCCCTACGCCAGCTCGCCAACTAGACCAGTACAAAACCTTGACAACCTGATGTTAAGTTTAATGAAAAGACTATTAACAACATTTTTACCACCCGCACTAGAATACACTGATGTAGTTGCCGATCCGCTCTTTTTGATTTTGTGCTATGCACTCAGCAATCCAGGTGATATTGCGTATTTCCTGTGAAAAGTCAGCGACCATGCATTGGCATGATATGAAGAATGAAACGTACCTGTTCCCGCAACTTGACCCATGCATACACAATGGCAAATGTGAATTGTCTTGTAAATGCCCCCTTGGAGATTTCCATCTCCTTTTGGTAGAACATATCTTCTAAACTTTTCTCGTTACCGCCAGCACCTCCGCTCATATTACCAGCTCCAGTGTTGCCTTGTCCCAATCCAGTGGCATCAAAGTAGCCCTTGTAATCACTAACTCCCTCGACTGCAAGTCTAACGCCTTCTATATCATCCGCTCTTGAAAGCAAGATTGTTCCAGCTGGAGATAGACGTCCAAAATTAGGGTATAGCTTTTGGCGATCTTTTTTTGATAGCTCTGTACCGAAAGAGTTGAGTGTAATGTTGATAGCTCTTCTGTCGGCTTCGAATTCAAGTATCTCAGACATAACTTCGGCGGTTGGAGTGCTGGCCATCTCTGGGTCAGTATTGACAAAGTTGTAGAAATCCTCTAGATAGTTCTTATACAACGTATTTCGGACAATCTCGATATTAAGCTCATCCAAATCTTGATGGCTTAAACTTCCCTTGAAGTATGGTGCTAATGGTGTCTCAATTAAGACGCTATTGTATAACTCTTCTATGTTTGTAGCCACACACAGGACGGGCATAGTTTCGAACCAACCGAGAGGGTGGCATCGTTCAAGTAGTTCCCGGGTGTCTCTTTCGTGAAGGGTGCCAGTAATCAAAAGAGCTACATTGTCGATCATGTATCCATATGTAAGGTAGTCCATAAACTTTGCGAGTGATCCCACGGCATTCGCTCTTAGGTATCGAAATTCGGAGATGAGTTTGTCGGTTGTTTTAGCAGCGAGGGTAGAGGTTGAAGGATTAGGTGGAAGTGATGCTAGGAAATCGCCGTACGCTGGTCCAAGTTGAAGCTTAAGATCTAATTCCATGTTACTTGATGTATTTGATAAGTCGCAAAGGATCAATTACCATCAATGGTCTCGCATTGAATCAAATTATTATAATTCTGTCCTGTCAAGAGTCCGTTGCGATATCCTCTGACGATACCCTCAATGTAGCTGCGAAAGGGTTAGATAGTGATATCGTAAAGGAAGGGTTTGTTATCGTCTTACCCATTCTGAACATTGAAAAATAGACCCTCCATTTTGTTTGGTTGTTTGCGAAATGGTCTATTATCGTTGCTTGAGGTTTGTCTGGACCAGTTGAGTTGCCTTCGCAAGAGCTACATGCATGGATCGTGAGAGGGTTCCAAGGTTGTTGAAGATGTATCACCTGACCCAGCACTAAACTGATATTGGCACCCCTGTGGCTTGAGATTCTCATTAGCGTCTGCCACTATTTTTTTACTTGAACAAAAAATTATTCCTTGCGAAAAACCTCAAGCTCTTCAGAATTTTGGACGCCCATTGATTAACAACACGACGAAGAGACTTATATTATTTCTTCACAATGGCGCCTTTATTTATTCTTACGGAGACGGCGGCTGGATTGGTCTTATTTAAGGCCGACAAAAAGCTTTTGAAGAGTGATGATGTTGCTTCAGAAGTTCAGACCGCAGAGGGTATCAATGGATTGTGAGTGCAATTGCTTCAAAACAGCGCTCTTGCAATTGAGTTACAGACCTCTAACATGTTCAATTCCACGGATTAGATTGAAGCTTAAGCAATTCCAAAAGTTCGAAAGTGCCGCGACAGCTTTGGAGGAGGTCGCTTCCTTAGTTGAGGGAAAAGTTTCACCCATGCTTGCAAAACTCCTCGATACCTTGAAAGATGAGAAGAAGGCATCTTTGGCAGTTGCTGACCCTAAATTGGGCCAAGCTATCAACAAACTTCCAGGTTTGACTCTCACACCAATCTCCGACTCGAAGACAAATGATATTTTCCGTGGAATCCGCGATCACCTCCCCTCTTTGATCCCAGGTCTCCTTCCCGAACACATTTCCACCATGTCACTTGGTCTGTCGCATTCTTTGTCGCGCCACAAGTTAAAGTTCTCACCTGATAAGGTTGATACCATGATTGTGCAAGCTATATCGTTGTTGGACGATTTGGATAAGGAGCTCAACACATACGCTATGAGAGTCAAGGAATGGTACGGATGGCATTTCCCAGAAATGGGCAAGATTGTGAACGACAACTTGGCCTACGCTAGAGTTATCCTCAAGGTTGGTATGCGCGTCAACACTTCCAGCACCGATCTTGCGGATATTCTCCCAGAAGAAATCGAAGCTGCCATTAAAGCCGCTGCCGAAGTTAGTATGGGTACTGAGATCACTGAAGAAGATTTGGAGAACATTAAGCTTTTGGCCGAGCAAGTTGTTGGTTTTACCGAATACCGTCAACAGTTGTCAAGCTACTTGTCTGCCCGTATGCAAGCAATTGCCCCCAACTTGACAGAGTTGGTTGGTGAGTTGGTTGGAGCTCGATTGATCGCCCATGCTGGATCTCTTATGAATCTTGCCAAGAGCCCTGCTAGTACTATTCAAATTCTTGGTGCAGAAAAGGCTCTATTCAGAGCCCTCAAGACGAAACATGACACTCCAAAATACGGTCTTATCTATCACGCTTCATTGGTTGGTCAAGCTACCGGCAAGAACAAGGGAAAGATCGCACGTATGTTGGCCGCCAAGGCAGCTATCGGACTCCGCGTGGATGCTTTGTCAGACTGGAGTGCACAAGGTGAAGGCAAAGGTGATGATATTGATGACGAGGAGAGGTCCGCGTTGGGTGTTACTTCACGTGCCAAGATTGAACGTCATCTTCGAGGCCTTGAAGGAAAACCTCTCCTTCCTCGAGGTGTCGCTGTCGGACCAAATGGTAAGGCAACTTCAGCTCCTGGCAAGTGGGAAGTTAAGGAAGCCCGAAAATACAATGCAGATGCAGATGGACTTGCTGGAGATGAACCGGCCGCTGCTATCCCTGTTAGAGAGAAGAAGAACAAGAAGTGAGTTCACATATTTCCTGCTAATGCATAATGTTTCATTGCTAACTATTCTAGGCTGATCGAAGAAGTGGCTGAGGAATCCGGTTCTGATTCGTCAGAAGAGAGTGATGCCTCCGAGAAGAAATCCAAGAAGGACAAGAAGGGAGAGAAAGGAGACAAGGAAGCCCGAAAGGCCGAGAAGGCTGCTAAGAAAGCTGAAAAGGCCGCAAAGAAGGCTGCAAAGGAGGCCAAGAAGGCAGCAAAGGAAGCTAAGAAGAGCGCTGTAAATGGCACACCCGAAGTCAATGGCAAGAAGCGAAAGTCGGAAGATGATGGCGAAAAGTCCGAGAAAAAGAAGAAGAAGAAGAGCAAGGATTGATTGATTGGATTCAATATTCTTTCAGTTCTGTATCATAATGCTTCGGATATCATGAGTCTGGGCGTATAGGGTTGTTTGTTTATACATTGGCGTCGTAGGGATGGCAGAGTCAGGGTATTGTCTTTAGGCTTAGATGCTTCAGCATAACACATATTTTGCATTGACAAAATTGGCATCATACTTAAATAAAAGCTTCTTTCAAACTTACTATTACTGCTGACAGTCAATTGCATCATTACCAAATAAACTGGCTGGCCCCTTTGCATCATTCTCGTACCTATATCAGAGGATACCTAGTGATGCTCTACTTAAGCGAAAACGGTCTGAATTAGTACTGTATATCATCTTTCAAATAAGGTATTAATTCCATTTCCAATAGAATATATAAAAATACAAACCAAAAACTCCTTCTAATCTTGATTCATGGTATTTCATCCAACTCAAAATATTTACAACAAAATTGCCCTGTTTTTTCGATCCCTGCCTATTATTTCGTTGATAGAGCAGAGCGACATAGAAATGAGCCAAGGTTTAGCCGACCAAGCTCTACAGTATCGCATCCAAGCCGCAAGAGCATCATCTTCATAATATAGCACACACTATGGCAGGTCTCAAACTCAAAAAACGAGCTCGCTCTAGATCTCCCGAACGCGACACCGATAAAACTTACCGCAAGCGATCGCGATCACCCAGAAGAGATAGAAAGAGATCACCAATTCGAGAGCGGGAGCGCGAACGCGAACGAGAACGAGATCGAGACAGGAGACCTTCACCCCTAAGAGCTGCTGCAGATGATGATTTAGATATAGCAGGGAAGTTTGGTAATTCTTCTGCTGCCAAATTACATAAGAAAGACGAAGAAGCATCGAAAGAGACCGAAACGCCAGAGGAGGAAGATACACTCGATATAGCCAGCAAATTCGGCGCATCCGCTTTTTCAAAATTCAAAGCCTCCTCATCCTCCAAACCTAAAGATAAAACATCCGACTCCGCGACTCCTCCAGTCAGACCCCCCGCCGCTCCGATATCCACGGCGGTTTCGTCTTCATCGGCGCCATCGAACGAACCTATGATTATCGTACATGTTAATGATCGATTGGGAACTAAGGCGGCGATTCCGTGTTTGGCGAGTGATCCTATTAAGTTGTTTAAAGCGCAGGTTGCGGCGAGGATTGGGAGACAACCGCATGAGATTATGTTGAAGAGGCAGGGGGAGAGACCTTTTAAGGATAAGTTGACGCTTGAGGATTACGGGGTTGGAAATGGGGTGCAGATTGATCTAGAGATTGATACTGGAGAGTAGGGTGGAAGAACTAGCTGGATTATATTATATTATGGAAAGGCTACTTTGAAAGGCTGCGATGCGATGGACATCGATTTCCGGGACGTCTAGCCCGGCCGCTTGAGGCTGTCTTGCTATGGTCCGGAAGGTTTATGGTCGGTATCAACTCAGACTCTGATCCAGCTGGATTTGGGGGTTCACGGGAACCGGAATGGCTTGCAGATCTGCCACGTATGCATTCGTATACTATAGACCATTTCAGAGAGAAATTAGTATTGACTCATGGTATTCTTTCCCTGTGATTGATATCCAAATCATATCAAATCATCTCCAATTTCTACATCTCGAATTCTGCAGGTCCCAATCTTCATCCCTCAGCCTTGTCGCTGGACTAGAAAACTTTCTTATCGATAAGCCTCGTCTTCCAAATCAATTTCCCCATATACAATGGACAAAATTCATCTACCAGGTTAAGTCCTACACTTTACAACTTCTATAACTTCTCCGACAACCTTCAATCGATGCATCGACCATGCTGACCTCTTCTCCAACCCTCTATACCCGCCGCCCCTCCCCAACAACCATCGAATACACAGTCAGCACGCACCCACCCTTAACACTCCCCCTACGTTTCCTCGTCCTCCTCACGCACATCATCCGCCTAGCCTTAGCTCTCGCCATCCTCCTCCTTCTTTACACGTACTACCTTACCCTCCTCCCAGCGCCCGCCATCCTCGGCAACCTCACCATCCCCCCCTTC
>NGKG01000001.1:1629788-1645245 GCA_002162505.1 Myriosclerotinia scirpicola
TGGGGGATTGGGTTTTGTTTGTGGGGATTGGGAATGGGGAATGGGTTATGAGAGGGTAATACAATGCGGATGGGTGTATGCGTGAGGTATGGTGTATGGAATGGATATTTTAAATACATGGGTAACCTCTACGGGGATGGAGAAGCCCTTTGAGACTTGTGGTGGACGTCTGGTATATCATATGAGCATGGAAGAATACCGTCAGCCTCACATCAAAGATGTAGTACTCAGGAAGAAAGCAAGGGCAGGACATGGCTTGGCTTGGCTTGGCTATCAACTTGCAATTAAAGCGGAGAGAAAGACGGGGTAGGAGATTTACTTATGTCATGGGCTCAATCGAGACTTTTACTAGGGTCGAGAGTCCCTAGTCCGCAGCAATGCAGGCAATTGGGCAAGTGGAACGAGTGGATAGTATCGGTGGGAGAAAGACGCATAATATATGTCTCAGAAAGGGCAAGCTTGTAGAAGAAGACCCATCTCTGCCACTCCTAAACTATTATCTATACCTATTCAGGTCATAAATCACACAGATTAGCCACTCACAAAGAGACATTTACATAGATTTGAAAGTTCCTTGTATTCACCAACTGCATATCTCACCTAGTCACATCCGAAACTCCAGTAGCCACCCAAAATCAGTTAGTAGACCCACGCCATTGATTTTTCCCTCACACCCAAAACCGACCTCCCATGAAAAATACAGCCCAATCACTCTATAAACAACCCCTCCCTTCAGATAACAGAGTCTCACCCTATTACCACCACACCACACCACACCAAGCTCCACAGCTGCAGAACCCGGTCCCCAGGGGGCCCGCAGTACCATGCATAAACGGGAGCTACTGCAGCCCTGGCGTCTCTCACCATCTGCAAGTACTAAGAGCCTGTTCAACCGGCACCGCTGATCCCCGCACTGTAAACAACAAGCGCTCCACCCAATCATAATCGTCGTAACTTCGTTAGAAAATGCCTTTAAAGATCCGCTTCGTTTGACAATAAAAGCAGCGCAGACAACAATCCGTGCTGCGGCTACGAAAAGCATCAAGGAAAATAAAAGGGGGCTATTTTCTTAAGCGATGGATGGTAGAAATAAAATAAGGAAATTGGAAGAAAGTAATTTTAGTACTCTGGAGATGGATAACGCTCGCGGGCTTGTGTGTATTCTTTGGGATGTCTTTTGGAGACTTTGGTTTTGATCGCTCTGGAATGATGTTAAGATTGTGATTTTGATAAAAGGGAAAATAGAAGGAAATTTTCACTCACCCCATTCGATGCTGGGTCCATTCTAGATTCGCCTTCACCTCCTTGGCATCTTGATAACCTTCTTGCAATCTCGCTCTGGTTCTCGCAAGACGTTGTTGGGCCAATGCTTGCAAATCCATGATTTCTCTATGTTTTGCATTCAATAAACCAGATCTGGTGAGATTGTCAGTATGTACAAATTGAAGAGGTAGATTCTCTGATTTAAATTCACTCACGTTTGTGCTTGAACCGCTAGAGTGCGATCCAAGGGCAGAGGATCAAATGCGCCAGAAAATCGATCTTGCATGTATTCTTGCAAATCGACTCCGTTGGCTGAAGCAGCGCTATCATACTCGCCACTTGCACTTCCAGCGTAACTACTAGAAGTAGCGGAGTAGGTAGAATTTCCATATGTAGGCGTCATGCCGGAACCTGTAGTGACAGATTCAGGAGCTTCTGGTGGTGAGACACCATAAGTTGTATTTTGTGGAGTGTAGTAGGGGACTTGTTGAGATTTTGCAGGAACGGGAATGGGAAGGGAGGTGGTTTGGTAGTAGCTTTGTTGGTAGGCCATGATGTAATAGTGTAGAATTAGAGTGAATCAATTTTTTTGCAAACGACAAGAAAGAAGTTTGAACGAAGAATTGTTCAATAGGAGTTGCTTTACAATGCAAGCAATGTGAAAGCTTCAAGGTAGTATCTTGATGATGATCAAGCACAGACAAGAGTGTTATGGGTCAATGAGTATGAAACGTCTTGTTTGTTAGACAAGGTAAGGTTGTTTGTATGAAGCGGTGTAGAGTTGAGATTGGAATTTGCAAACGGATGAAAAGGAAGAAGAAAGGAAATCTCTCGAGGAGGATCTTACGCTTCCTTTTATACACGGCCAGTTGGCCTAGATCACCTAGAGAGGACTAGCATTGAGGAGGGGGGAGGGGAAAGTTTCTTGACCCAGATTTCCTTACGTATCAATGACCCCGCGTCAAGAAAGAAGGAAAGGAAGAGATAGGCTGATCTTTTGGCCTTCTTGCCCCTTCCCTTACTAGTCCATTACCACGAAGCTCCTCCAATCCACCCTTTCCGTCCTCTCACATTCAACCCGAGCCCTCCAGACATGCAGTAGTATACCTCGATGGGGTGACCCTTGATAGTTCAGGCTTACGAAGTCGAACTGGATTGGTTCAAGAGTAGAAGATATTATTGATCAGAGATAGGCCGTGTTGCCATTGCATATGCCGAGGGAATTGGATTGGTGGGAAAGGGTGGGAAAGAGGAAGGAAGGAGGAAAGGGTGGTAGTGGTGGTAGTGGTGATAATTGTGGTGGACCAATTCTCAGAATTCTATAATTTTCAAGGAACGGACTACGCCGTAAAAGTGTGTAGTGTGTACTAGGTAGTTGTGTAATGAGGCGAGGTGAGGTGAGGTGAGGTGAGGTAGGTATGGAAATGGAAATGGAAATGGACGAACAAACGAGCAAGCGCGCTCACGCTAAAAGAAAAGGATGGATATGGATACCTATGGATTATCGAATGAATGTTTGAAGATTCCGATATAAAAGCAGCATTGGATGAAATAACCATATGAACATCGATATTACTAGGTAGGTCCACGGGTAGGTTAGGTATTATTGGTAAGGCAAAGTAAGATAATCATGGCGCCGACGGAAACATTTTCT
This sequence comes from Myriosclerotinia scirpicola, assembly GCA_002162505.1. Classification (NCBI taxonomy): domain Eukaryota; kingdom Fungi; phylum Ascomycota; class Leotiomycetes; order Helotiales; family Sclerotiniaceae; genus Myriosclerotinia; species Myriosclerotinia scirpicola. The sequence continues at coordinate 1,632,706 of NGKG01000001.1, forward strand.
TTGGCTTTGTATGGTCAAAAGGAACTTCAATTAGGCTTCATTGCAGGAAGATTAGGCTTTTTAGGATCGGGAGAAAGATCCTAACATATGGACATGATAGATACAAATTGTAAGTTGGTTACATACCTAGTAGGTACCGACAGGTACGAGACGGATGTTGGGAGTTGGGAGTTGGGAGTTGGGATTTGGGATTTGGGATTTGGGATTACGAAATACACTCATAACCTTACTAACATGATTTCAATCAACAATTTTTGAATTTCTAATCAGAAAATTGGAAAATTGAACAGACAACAAACAGTATGAGTATGTATGACCTTACTCTCGTTGCTTCTCATCTGTATGCGTTGTCAATTGGAATTTCTACCGATTGATGCTTCATCACCATGGGCTCCCTCCCCCCTTGTCGGATTGAGACGGGAATGGGAAAGCAGGCGAATAGAAATGTCACCAACATTGAAGATTTGCAATGAGAGAAACGCCCCATGAAGCCAATCATCGATCTACTGTTTTTTCTATCTCTTTCTGTGATCATAAGATTGCCTTTGGTCCCAAAGATCTCCATGTCTTTTCCCACCATATTGCCATTGAACAACACTTCTTCCGTACGTCATGGAAGGGTGAAGGGGGAGAATCATTATCATGACTAAGATGCCAATTCTACTACACTACGGGAGTATAATGTCCAGTTACATACTCGTAATCAGTCCAAGGGCCATTCAGTTGATCAATTGATACCTAGTCATATATCTTCACGAACGGCATCAAAAGCAGTCTGATGTCTTACCAAAATATATTACATCTTCTTGTTCCGGAGCTGGGCCCTTAGCCTGCAGATATATTATATATTATGTCCCATGTGCATTGTAAACATTGAGCACAATCAAACGGTGCGTACAAACGCAAGAACGGTTGAATTGGCAGGGCTGCGTTCTTTTACCCTTATAGCCAATGATATGGATCAATTCTTGAACTTGCATGCGTGGGCTGTCCTCACATGCTTCAATTTCGGAATTATCGTGGAATTGGCCACCCAGCTCTCACTGCATGCTGATACTTGGTGTTTAAAATTTTCGAATCGTCCTACTTATACATCTATTTTGTACCCCCTCTTTACATGAACATAAACTCGGTGTGAAGTGAATCTTTCTATGCACATTAGAATTTGCCTGCTTTATCGCCCGTCCCATCTCTAATACCCTCGCTATGTCGAGCAACCCGGAACGCCTCCTGTACCTGTGGTTATTTTATTCTTTCCCCTACCCAAATATCCTCAAGAATCCCCACATCCCAACCCCACTGAGTACTGGGATTGTCAAGTTATCATCCCACCCAAAGATGTCTACCACCTCACTAGCTGCCGCCGTGAAACCCGTCCATAAACTCATTATCCCCAAAGCTAGCCCCCCAGAAACAATGCTTTGAGCCTCACTCAAACCAATAAGATCTCGGATCCCCGCAGGAAGTATCAAGTCCCCCGAAAACATAAATGGCCAGTCCAGATCATCAGGAAAGGGGCCGGTCCTTGGTGCTAACCAACCCCAAAACATGGCTGCGGTGACCACGCCAACGGCGAATGCAGCAAGGGACCCAGCAAGTGATTTACCACGTCTTAACCTTGGAGTATATCTTCCGTAGGCTCGTCCTACAGTACTCGCCGCCGTATCACACCAGCTCAAAAGGAGTATTCCCATCACACCGACATCTTTCGGAAAGAATCTAAGTACTACCCAAGCACCAAGTAAATACCAGATGACACCATTCCATCCATCGTACTCAGTTTCCCGCATGAAAGCTCCAAGTAATCGCACGTATAACCCGTTAAATGCCGGGGAATTGTGCCGAACATAATCCACGGTTGCGATGGGTATTAGGGCACCCATTAGGTAGGGTGTAATAGCATTTGTTTGGACACCAGATATGTAAAGCCAAATCGTAAAGAACCCTATCGAGACGTGCAACAACTTCCTTGGTATTTCATGGCGATGTACAAACGACCTCCATTGTCTGTGAATGGGTATAAGTCCCAAAGGACTAGGACTTCTGCTAAAGTCTCTCCAGCTCCAGCCTGAACTTGCGCTCGTGGGCGAAAGATGCCCGTTTGACGTCTTTCCATTTGTGCCGTTTGTCTCTTCTAGCTCGACACCTTCTGTAGGCTTGGAAGTCTTTTTCGTGGTCTTGACTGTGGAATTGGCTGCTTTTCGAGGCTTCATGGGACTTCGGCTCCTTGTCCTGGATCTATCCAACTCAATAGCTGAATCCTCATCGTCATCCTCGTCTATTCCTTCATCTATGGGAAGTGCCTGCGCTGACAGCCTCTTCCTCGCAGACCTCGTCATAGGCCCAAAATATTCCCCATTGTGCGATAATTCGGATGGGGTGGGAGAAGGTGATATAACTCGCGGAGTAGCCGGAATGTCCGAAAATGGTCTGGACATTATGAGATTTGGCAAAGAGGGTATAGGAATTACACCAGTGAGTGATCGCCGACTGAAGATAAATGCTCGCAGAAGTGGAAGGGTATGAAGGAGATGTTGGTCTTTTCGTGAAGAGCGTGTTGTGCCGTTGGAAGAAAATGTGTCGAATAAAGTTATTGTGTGAGAAGGCACGAGAATTGCAGACTGAGCTGCATTGTTGAAGAGAGATATGATGAAATTTTGCGCCGCGTGAAGACGTGGCACATGAGTAAGGTTATAAGATGATTCTTTTATAAGTGTTCCAACTTCCAAGGTTGTTGACGGAGATTGAATAAATGAGACACGGAGTGATAAGATGTCCAGTATGTACGTACGGTGGACACGGCACAGAGAAGAACGGAAAAGAAAAGAAGGTTACCGGTATTGAAGATACCTAGGTAGTATGACTAAGCACGCGATCACTGAGGTAGCTGGAGGCAGTAGGTAGGTATGATAAGGAAACACAGATTAGAATGAATCGATTGATATTGATATAAAGGCTGATGAGATGAGTATTGGCAAATAGGAAATTCTCTTTCTTTTCCTTCCTTTCACTTTCTGTCAATATCCATATGCATATCAAAAGTTTATTACCTTAGGTACCTACCGAAGAAAAGTATAAAGTGGCATCATAGCATTTTATACTACTAGGTACTTCAAACATTCTGACGTACATCATAGAAACTGACATTGTCGACAAGGGTTCAACTCGCTTAAAATGTCGGACCCGGGGGGGAAAAAAAGTGATGCCGATAAGATAAGAAATTTAAATCGGTAGAAAAAACCCAGCTTACCTACTTCATTACCTTCCAAACAACAGAGCCATGGCCGTTGATGGAGAGAAGAAGAAGAAAGACCCAAGAGCTTGGGATGCACTCACACCTCCACTGGCAGAATGGATATTGGATGCCATTTCGTCAATGGGGTTTGAGAAAATGACCCCGGTACAAGCATCTACTATTCCATTATTTATGGGAAACAAAGATGTTGTTGTCGAGGTAGGTTCATCATACCATTTTGCAATCTCCGTACTGATCATTCCAAGGCTGTTACAGGTAGTGGAAAAACTTTGTCTTTTTTAATACCCGTGGTGGAAAAGTTGTTGCGATTGGAGGAACCCATCAAGAAACACCATGTCGGTGCTATAATTGTTTCCCCAACTCGAGAGCTTGCGACTCAAATTCATTCGGTTCTCACCTCTTTACTCGCATTCCACGAACCATCTGCCGAAGCTCTGAAACCATTGGAGGAAGGCGAGAAACGAAAAACTTCGTCGAAATTAAGAGTCGTTCCACAGCTTTTACTTGGAGGTACAACTACTCCAGCGCAAGATCTCAGCAGGTTTCTTAAGAATAGTCCCAATCTTCTCATCTCAACACCTGGGAGGTTACTGGAACTACTTTCGTCTCCGCATGTTCATTGCCCGCAATCTTCCTTTGAGGTCTTGGTATTGGACGAAGCAGACAGGTTATTGGATCTAGGTTTTAAGGATGATTTGCAGAAGATTCTCAATCGCCTGCCGAAGCAAAGGCGGACAGGCCTTTTCAGCGCAAGTGTCAGTGAAGCAGTAGGGGAAATAATAAGAGTTGGTCTGAGAAATCCAGTGAAAATCGCTGTGAAGGTTAGAGGGGCTGGAGGGGGTGATAAAATGACCCCTGCGAGTCTGCAAATGTCTTACCTACTGACTCCACCAACCCACAAGTTTCCTGCTTTGTTATCTTTACTATCACAGCTTGAACCAACCCCTCAGAAATCTATCGTCTATCTTTCGACTTGCGCGGCGGTCGATTACTTCCAACCTATACTCGAGGCAGTCCTGCCTAAGCAATTTGCTTTGATTTCGTTACATGGCAAGCACCCACCTAATGTACGGCAAAGGAATTTCTCGAAATATGTCACAGCAGTCACTCCGACGATACTACTCACCACAGATGTAGCCGCAAGAGGTCTCGACATACCACAGGTCGACTTGGTTGTACAAATAGATCCACCATCAGACCCGAAAGTGTTCCTCCACAGATGCGGAAGAGCGGGCCGAGCTGGGCGAAAAGGATTGAGTGTCATTTTTCTACAGCCAGGGCGAGAGGAAGATTATATTCCATTTCTCGAAATTCGTAAAACCCCAATTACACCCCTCAAGCGACCTGACATTCGCACGACCGATGAGGCTGCTAAAATTCTCATCTCAAAGATGCGCAAAGAAGTACTCGCAGACCGTGCTCTTTATGATAAAGGCCAACGTGCGTTTGTCAGCTGGGTCCAGGCATACTCGAAACATCAAGCAAGTAGTATATTCCGAGTTGCTGACCTTGACTGGACTGACCTAGGCAATGCTTGGGCACTTGTAAGATTACCAAAAATGCCTGAACTGAAGAAGTGGGAAGGCGATAAAACTTTGGGGATTAGATTAGATCTGTCTGAGTATGCATACAAGGACAAGGTCAGAGAGAAGGCAAGGCGAGTGGCTATGGAGGAAGCCAAGAATGCTGGGCCTTATGTACCAACTGAGGAGCAAGTAGCGAGGAAGAAGCAAAGAGAGGCTTGGAGTCAGAAGCACGAGAAACAAGATCTTAAAGAGCTCAAGAGGGAGAAGAAGAAGAGAAAGAGAGAGATCGAAAGACTGGACAAGATGACAGATGAAGAAAAGAAAGAAGAGCAAGAAAAGGAGAGAGAGTTACAGGCTTTGATCGAGCAGGTGAAGAAGAGAAAGATTGAAGATGATGCCGACGAAGAGTTTGAGGGATTTGCTGATTAGATGTAAACTCATTGTATTCCGCATTACCCTCAAGATATACCCTTTTACTGCCCAAAGTCTAATTTAGTATTGATATTTTTTTTTTGAACATCATACTGATGCATATACTTGAATTGTAAATGGTTTTTTGTGTTGTGCATTTAGCACATCGGCCAATTTCCCATAACTTCTCACCACATACCTAGTATGTTTGTTTGCTTGAATAACCAGCTCTCCTTTTGGCTATGTGATGACTTTCCCAATGTACAGCAAAATCTGCGCTTGAAATCTGAGCTCCTTACTACACACATTCTTCTAAATATTGGCGTGTCAATACCAGAAATCATTGTCGTGAGAACAGGCCGTTCGTCATCTTCTCATTGATTACTCTCCTGGCATTCCCATATCTAGACCCAGCTACCCTTGGCTTCCAGTCCTCTTTCCTGCTCCAGTTTTGCCCATGGATTTTCGTTAAAACTTCGATCATAATACCCCTCGTACCATGTTTTATTAAACGCTCCCCGTCCACTCGGTCTTGAACTTGCCATACTTCCTGCATCACTTCCTCCATTTCTTCCTCCCCTCCTACTTCCACCACCTCCTGTAAATCCGATACTATGATGCACTGGTCTTTCTGGAAGCCCGTGTGGGTGTCCTGGTAGTGGTAGTAGTTGTGCTGTATTTGTATTTGTATTTGTATTTGTATTTGCATTCGCAGACTCGGGCGCGGCAGCTAAAATCGCATCAATTTTCTCCTGTGCTTTCTGTCTCTCCTCAATAATCGCTGGATCCTCTGATTTCCCATCCTGACCTAATGCGTGCTCTCCTCCCTCAATCCCATCAAAAATTGGAGGTGGCGCACTCGTATCCAAGTATCTCGGTCCCTCATCCTCTACTGCGTCATCCCCATCCACATCATCCACCAAATCAATCTCTTCCTCGTTCCTCGTCTCCACAGCTTTCACACCCATAACCCTCATCTTCCCAAGCGGAATCTGGTTCCCACCACTGCCGTGCCCCTTCTTCCCTCCACGATCAATCTTCTCCAACTCTGCGCCTTCGACAAATGCATCGGTCGCAGCATTAAATTTGCGTTTTTTAGAAAGCGGATTTTGATTTCCAAAACCAGAAAAGCCCATCATGGCTGCCATAGCGGCAGAATCATCTTCAAGCTCGATATCATCCATTTGATCGTAGATGTAGATGAAAAATAAAGTTGGGGTTGAGAGGATCTTGAATGGTGCCGAATATAATGTTGCACCTCTGCAGCAAAATGGGAAGATGCGCAATCTCGGAAAAAAAACTGTCCCGGGGGTTTTGAGAGAGAAATTGAGTCGCGACAACGAGGGGCGTTTTGGTGATTATTTGTTTACAATGGCGAGGCTAGGTGCAGAGCCTTGCAAAGTGAGGTTTGGACGGGATCCACAAAATTCACTCGATAAGCTCCCAAGGTTCTCAATTTCTTTTCGCATTATTCTTGCTGCGATGACGAATTGCATTCTTCTAAGGAGAGAAGGGAAAAAACATGATCTTGTTCTCTCAGTAATGCATAATAAAATCCAATCAGCAGGCTAGGTAGGAAAGGTACAATAAGCTTGTGCCAAAACATAACAGCTCTGCCGCTTTGTTTCAATTGATCGTCACGTCTTTAGCATCATTACGCTTCACAAACGACAAGGCTATCCCATATCTCGAGGAACCTAGACTTACAAACTTAGAATACTTCACACATCGCAGAAATATCTATCTCAGAGTTCATCGCAGCCATGGCCGATATACCCAAGATAATCATTCGCTCCCCTCTTAAATACAACCACCCCTCACCTTCCTTCATCACCCCATCCCTCGAATGGCTCCAACACACCTGGTCCGTCACGCACTCCACACTTCCTATGTGGAAAAAGGCGAAGAACGTACGCATAACCTATAAAATCATACCACCCACTTCCCCCGACTCCTCTCCTCTTCTCGACGACGAAGTAACCTCCACACCTACGTCCAAAAGCTGGATGCCACAGCCGAAAAGTATACAGGGCATAGATACACCAGATGGAGATGGCGCTTGGAATTGGAGAGGGAAGGGCTGGTTGAAGATTGCGAGTAGTCATTGGGAGGTATTGGGGTGGGGTGAGAGGGAGATCACGGAGGGGGTGGGCAAGGGGGAGAAGGAGAGGTGGGTTGTTACTTGGTTTGCGCCGAGTTTGTTCACGCCGCAGGGGCTGGATATTTATAGTAGTAGGAAGGAGGGATTGTCAGAGGGGACTTATAGGGAGGTCAAGAAGGCGTTGGAGGAGTTGGAGGCGGGTGATTTGGGGGAACTGGTCAAGAAGGATATGTTTGAGGTTAAGATTGAGTATTAAGGGTATCAAATTAGGGCTGTAAATTGTAATACTAAAGTAACGGATCTGCTAGTCTCTATGATGATGACGATGACGATGATGATTGGAATGTCGATATCGATCACTTTCATCTCTTTCTGACCTCCGACGATGTCGGTGTCTGCGTTCTCGTTCTCTTTCACAATCCGAATCAGCTCTATGATGGGAGCTTCGTGATCTCTTTTTTTCAGGTCTGTCCAAACTAAATCCTTCCAGATCATCGTCTTCCACATTTTCATCGCGTCTTCGTTTCCTTTTATTTCGTCGTTCCTCTGCCTCCAGTTCCCGTACTTCTCTTTCTTTCTCCTTCATCCATTGTTCCCTTTCCTTCTTTACCTGTCGTACTTGAGCAGCACCCTGTCTCATAGCAGCTAACGGATCGTTTGATACGATCCTCGCTGCATCTCTTTCCCTTCGTCTCGGATCTTCATTTCCCCATGCGTTCTTACCCGGATTATCTTCATCAATAGCTTTCACCTCCGCCGTTGCTTTTGAATACCACGGATTATCGAGGCCTTGTTTCAATCCAGCCGCGTTGGAGAATCGCATTGTATATTGATCCTCAAGCTCTTTATTCTTCCTCTCCTTTTCCTTCTCAGCCTCTGCATTCTTCTCGACTCGAGGCTTGTGTGGATGTCCCTGTGGAAATAAATCAATATGTCCAGCGTGATCAACTAATGGCGCATCTGTCGATTTTCGTAAAACAATTTGACGTTCTCGGTTCGACTGGGAATCTTGAGCTGCAACACGCATCTCGAAATCAGTATCGTTTTCTGTATTCCTCTTCCTAGGCCTCCTCTTGCGCTCTTCGCCAGAGCCACGAGAACGTCCCTCTCGCGGACCATTGTCATGTTCTGATTTATTTTCTATTGGTAGTGGCGTAGGTATTTCTCCTCGTAGTATTTGCATGCGACGCTCTGCATCTAATTCTTGCATCTGTTGCTCCTCCGCCTCTTCCTTGGCTTTCGCAGCGGCTTCATCGCGCCGGACTTTCTCGATGTTATCTTTGTTGTAGACATTCCACGACTTCTTTCCCAACAAATGACTAGTAACAATCAGTGATTTGCCCTTAGACAATCATTCAATACAACGAAACTTACAGAGGCATAATTGGTAAACGGAGTTGTTGATCCCCACTTTGGACAAAGAAATCCAGGTCAAGGCTGAGAGGTTGCGATAAGGATTCTGGGGATGACAAGGCCAATCCGACCATTAGTTGTGCTCGGTCGCCGCTTGCTGATGTCAAACCTGCAAGAGACAGCAGTCGCAACATAAAAGGCACAGTCCACTTAGGAAACTTCATATTCACATATTTAACTCAAGAACTCAGTAGATGGAGAAAGGAATTTGCTGAGCTTTATTTACCTACAAAAATCGAAACAACATCTGTTCATTTTGAACTTTGAGTCATTGTCTAAAGGACAGTTCGACTTTCGCCATCATAATACTGGTAAGGCTATTGCCTCGCAACTTACCCTGATCATTCCGCAGCAGGCTACGGCTATCAACACTATTTGCTTCGTGTTCATAAATATTTAAAACGAGTCCTTTCAATCTTTCAATAGCTCTCGTACATTCAAGTCCTCATAAACACCCCACGACCTCCTACACAACAATCCCTCGACAAACATGAATCTCCGTAATAACCTCTTTGGCCAAGGGCCGAGAGCATCAAGAGGGGAACAACAGCCAGCTGGTTATGGCAGAGCTCCAGCACCTCCTCCCCGGGAAGACACTGCTATGAGTGGTTACGATGATCCAAGAGGTGGTTATGGAGGACGTCCAGAGAAGCCTCCTTTGACTTCTCCAAGACAAGCTATGCCAATGAGACAAGCTGCTGGCGGCAGAGGTCCAATGTCTCCTAGGAAAGCTCAACTCAATATCGCCAAAATTGATGATAAAACAAAGGCGAATCAATACATTTTTGGAAATCTGTGAGTATATAGGTTATATGTATCTGTATGGCATTGTTTGTGCTGACATCGTTGAAAGGTCTGCAGTCTCTCCTATGGACTTTCCACCCAACCCGGACGGATCAGATATATACCTTATATTGAATGGCATGAATGTGGTCACCGCAAGGCCCTTGGATGGCTTCCCTTCCGGGTGCATAAGTTTGTCGGATCCACAACGAACATGGTGTAATGTTGGAATGCTGGATCGAATAGTCGCTGAAACATACGATCCTTTCTATCAAGGCCCGGAAGCTTACCTTGGAGCCCTCGACGTCGAGGTTGGATTCGCTTCGGCAAAAAAGTTCACAGATGTACCTTATGACCAAGATGAGCTGGCCAATGTATTCATCAAGTGGTTCGAGAACCAAGTTTTTGCTCCTGGTCAAAGACTGTTGATGGATCACAAGAATGTTCCTCTGTCATTTCTTGTAAAAACGGTCCAATTAAGTGATTTGAGTATGGATCAAAATGCTGCACCATCTCCAACTGTCAGCGCTCCACAAGCTCGGGGTATCTTAGTGAGGACAACCCCTATTACATTCTACAAGGATTCAAAATCACCCATTAAGTTGAAGGGATCAAGTAAGCGGCCGGCCGCTAATTCTATCATTGCCCCGGACTTTAAATTCGAAAACATGGGTATTGGTGGTTTAGACACAGAGTTCAGTGCTATTTTCCGAAGAGCTTTCGCTTCTCGTATCTTCCCTCCTGGCTTAATTGAAAAATTGGGCATTCAGCACGTGAAAGGTATCCTTCTGTTTGGACCTCCGGGTACCGGAAAGACGCTCATTGCCCGTCAAATTGGAAAGATGTTAAATTCAAGGGAGCCGAAGGTTATAAACGGCCCCGAAGTGCTTAACAAGTACGTTGGTCAATCCGAAGAAAATATCCGAAAGCTCTTTGCCGATGCCGAAAAAGAGTACAAGGAAAAGGGAGAGGAGAGTGGTCTCCATATCATTATTTTCGACGAATTGGATGCTGTGTGTAAACAAAGAGGAAGTGGTGCTGGCGGTGGAACTGGTGTTGGAGATAGTGTTGTCAATCAACTGTTGTCTAAACTCGATGGTGTTGATCAGCTTAACAATATTCTGCTTATTGGAATGACAAATCGTATGGATATGATTGATGACGCTCTTCTCAGACCAGGACGTTTGGAAGTTCACATGGAAATCTCTCTGCCAGACGAAGCTGGCAGAGCACAAATTCTCAAGATTCATACCTCTAAAATGTTACAGAACGATGTCATGGATACAGATGTTGACATCGTTGAACTCGCTCACCTTACCAAAAATTTCTCGGGAGCTGAAATTGGTGGTCTCGTCAAATCAGCCTCCTCATTTGCTTTCAATCGACACGTCAAAGTTGGCACTGTAGCAGGAGTCAGCGATGACATCGAAAACATGAAAGTCAACCGGGGTGATTTCATGAACGCACTCGATGAAGTTAAGGCCGCATTTGGTGTATCTGAAGAAGAACTCGAAGGCGCCATGGCCGCAGGTATCTTACCTTTCAGCAGGCACATTGATAGCATTCTCCAAGATGGCCGTCTGTTCATAAATCTCGTAAAAGAGAAACAGAATGTTCTCTCGGTCCTCCTTCATGGACCCCCAGGTTCTGGAAAAACTGCCCTTGCAGCAGCCATTGCCAAAAGTTCTGAATTTCCATTCATCAAGCTTGTTTCCGCCGAGAATATGATTGGTTTCGGTGATGCGCAAAAAATTCAGTATCTCAACAAAGTCTTTATGGACGCATACAAATCTCCTCAAAATATTGTCGTTATAGATAATATTGAGCGTATCATCGAATGGGTTCCTATTGGTCCCAGATTTTCAAACGCGGTTCTACAAGCTCTCATGGTCCTTATCACTAAACAACCACCAAATGTACGTTTTATTCGTTCTTTACTTTTATCATGTCACTAACTCCTTCTCTCTAGCAACGTCGTCTCTTAATCATAGGCACTACCTCCCAACACAGCGTCCTCAAACAGCTCGATCTCAAAACCGTCTTCAATCGTGAAATCGCAGTTCCTAATGTCAATACTTTCAGCGAGTTAGCAACCATTCTGCGAGAAGTCCAGGCCTTCGACAACGAAGGCGATTTGCAAGAGTCACTAAACCAGTTGAAACAATATACGGAGAGTGATAGTATTGGTGTGGGTATTAAGAAGGTCCTCTTGGCGGTTGGAGAGGCCAAACAGGATAGGGGCCGTGTGCCGGCGAGGTTTGCGGATATTATGGAACAGTTGATTGCCAGTGAGAGGGACTAGATGAAATGATAATGAATATAAAGCAGGACGGAGCCAGGAACTAGAGGTGATCTATTGCTGAATAGTATAGACACAATGAGCATAGTTATTTATCTATAGATAGCGTCTGGTTTTATGCAATTTTACATATCCATGGATATAACACTTTTTTCAATGTCCGAATTTTGATTTGACAATCATATGATCTCTTAAGCTTAGATACCTCATTGTGGATAGGGCCGTGGACCCAATTCCCATCACCCATATTTATATCTCGTCCTATGCTGTATATATTTCCCTGCAGTGCTTAGATGTGCAACTTAGACATGTAAAAGCGTAACCGTAATCTAGATTTTGTTGTGTTGGATGGGATATCGCATTGTCCGAGGCAAAGTCGCGAACATGACACCAACAAAAGCTCACCGGGGACTCGTACAAATCTCGATGGAACTGCTTACTGGGGGAGATCGTGACCGGAGGTCACCGAGAGCTAAGGGCAATTTCCCCGCTCACCGGGAGCTCACCGGGAGGAGTTGGTTTTAATCCATAGAAGTTCGAAGGGTACCTAGGTAGGTAGGGCAAGTGAGGAATCGTCAGGAAGAATGAGATTTAAGTGCTTTTAGTTCTTCTTTGACGTGATTGGATGTGATCATGTTGTGTGGATGTGAAAGGGATGGAATGATTGGTGAGAGTGTAGAGTTCAATCAATATCGTTCGTTGTATCTTAAATAGAGACATCCATGGATACCTAACCTTCGAACTCCTCTTG
>NGKG01000001.1:1645371-1675816 GCA_002162505.1 Myriosclerotinia scirpicola
CAGCAGCCAATCCCCCCTCGACCTCCACCCTCCTAAACCCCTTCTTCTGATCCTTAGCCACCAAGCCCTTCCGCACAACATACCTCTCATTGACCACCTCGACCGTTTCCATCCGCGTCTTCTCCATAACCCTCGTATATTTGCCCGTCAACCTTGGGCTATCACTCCCGTCAAAAACCTTTTGACTCCTCCCTTTGCCACCCTTGCCCCCACTCAACTCGCTCGCTTCCACTCCTTGGCGACTGACTATCCCCATTAGTTCGCCCGCGAGGATCGAGTCGATTTTGCGCTCCCTCCATACTGTCCATAGGTCATCCATCAGACCTGCTTGTCCGTATTTACCCTCAGAGTAGCCAGGCGAATCACCTATGTAGTGCCAATCTAATGCGTCGGTTCGAGAGGTGTCGTCTTCGTGGGGAAAGATGCAGTCCCAGAGGACGAGGGGAGTATCCGTAGCCATTTCATAAGTAGGTCTTCCTGGATTCTTTTCCACGTCCAATAATTCCGACACTACAGAAGGTTTCTCAAGACCTTGCCCCACAAGAAACAAAATAGCAACCATATGACGAACCTGATGCCAAAGAAATGCCGATCCATGAAGCGTGAAAGTATAGATTTTCGGGGCCTTGCTCTCACCACCCGCTTTAGAGCGTACCGATTCATCAAGGAACGAAGTCCCATTCACATAGGCCAGTGAGCTCGTATAGTCATCCACCTCCTCAATATCCGCATAAAAGATCCTCCTCTCAAAATTCGTAATCTGTTTCCCCGGGTCCACCTTACAAAAATTCCTAAAATCATGCAGCCCCTCATACAATCTCGCCGCTTCCCTCATAGCATCAATATCTAACCACCCATCTTTCATTCTGCTAGCCGATGTGCCATGTTCCAGTTGAGAGGGAACGGGAGAAAATGCAGGCTGAGTGAAAAAATATCGATAGCGACGTTCTCGGCATGAAAAGCGAGCAGAGAAATCTATAGGGGGTGAGGGACACCATGCCAGGATACGGATATCGGGCGGAAGGAGACGGTTGAGAACTTGGGGGTAGGGTATCTCATCCGTGATATGATTGAAATCAAGACTCTCCTGGATCTCCGGATCCGATAGACTAAAAGCTCCACCGTCCAATCCCTTTGGTCCTGGGATACCTTCGGATGGAGAAAGCGGCGCAGATGTAACTTCCATGCCGTTTTCCCTCGGGTACGTGTTATACATGCCATGCTTCTTTGCCAGTTTGGAGGGAGAGGATGCTGGGACCACGGCTGCAACGGCCGTCAATTCAGCACCTTCCCCCACTTGTCCCTCCGCGGATGCCTCTTCCACGTGCTCAGTCTTGGGTTTAGGAAGTGGTCGATTACTCCTGACTCTAATCCCAATAACCTGTCCAAAAGCACTAACCCCCTTATCCGTCCTCCCGCATTTCGAATATTCGCATCCCTCCCAGTTAACCTCTCCTGGCGCCAACGGATTGACACCTTGGGGAAATATAAGACGAGCCTTATTCAACGCTTTCCACAACTCTTCTTCGATAGTAGGCAAAGGTGTGGGGTGCGCATGATGTTCGAATCCATTGTAGCGTTTTCCCAAATACGCAAGCTTGAGAGCGATGAGTCGGGTGTTGTATTTGGAGGGGTCGAATTCTCGTTCGCAGCGAGGTTTCTTAGTGTTCTTTTTGTTGAGGGGGGTTGCGCTGCGTTTGTTCAGTATTCGGATCTTGAGACTGAGAGTATATATATAAATACCCTTTAGTGTTATCCTTAAGCTCTTTTTCCAATTGAGTAACCCTCTTGATCAAATTCTCATGCGACCAATCGCTATAATCCGTCGTTCCTCCCATCTTTTTTCGTCTTTTCTCCACAGCACTTCTCTCTGCTTCAGGAATCCAGTCGTATTTCGAGTGAAAAGATTGTGAATGTTTTTGAGGTATCAAAAGCACTTCTCTTCTCCAGACTTTCCAGACAAACATTCATGGCATATTCATGAAGTTTTTCTCAATGATGTTGTCTGGTTTTTTGTTGACTGACGAATCAATAAGCTTCTTCTTGTCTGCGAGTAATATTTTTCTACGCAGGGGTAAATAAATCCCTTATCGCTTATCGCGAAAGTTACCCCTCTCGTCAAACACTCTCAACCACCGGCCACTCCAAGTCACATTGATAGTTAAAATGAAGCTATACATTCATATATTTAACCATGGATGAACCCCAACCAGAACTCCCTCCTATAGAAACAACAGTACTACTACTTGGAGATCCAGATATCGGTAAATCAACCTTTTTATCGTGAGTTCTTTACCCCCCGCCCCCCTCCCTTCTTTATTCCTTTCATCCAATGTAATATATATATATATCAATCTACCCCCTTAATTATCCTTACCCTTCACCCAACTCACCCTCCAACAGCCACCCCCCCTCCAACCTCTCCTCCACCTCCACCTCATCCCAAGCACACCACTTCCACGACACCCACCAACCCTTCACCTACGGCATCCGCTTCTCCAACATCCCCTACCGCCTCAACTTCTACGACACCTCTTCCCCCACCGATTGGAGAACCCTAAAACCCAACGTCATCGTACTCTGCTATGCCGTTTCGAATCGTTTGAGTTTGATTAACATACAAAGATTCGTATGTATATTATCTTTCCTCTTCTTCTTTCCTTCTTCTATGCTAGTTCATGAGATGTGTGTTATAGGTAGGGTACAAGTAGAACATATGATAGTTCAATATACCAAGAGATGAAACATCACAACAAATCCCCATCTAAATCCCCATCTAAACCCCCAAAACATCACTAAACCCCCGCAAACAGTGGGCCACCCAACTCCAAACCACCTTCCAATACGAGCTCCCCATCCTCCTCTTGGCCCTCAAGCGCGATCTCCGTTCCGAAAACGATCCAAATGGTATTATATATCCTCAAGAGGGCCATCGCATTGCGCAGGAATTGAGATGTGATAGATACATGGAGTGAGTATTTCCCGCTTCCCCTTCCCCCCTTTATGCCCCCGAGCATTCACCCCACCAAGTACCAAGTCCCCAACCTAACCCAAACCTAACCTATCCCACCCCAGATGCTCATCCACAACCGGCGAGTTAGTACATGAAGTATGGGAGGACATAAGTCGAACCGCCGTCCTAGCTGCCAGAGGAGGGAAAGCGGGGCGGAATGGTGGCGGTGGGTTGAGTGATGGGGGGTGTTCAATTATGTAAACTGAAAGAGGTTGGGCATGGATGATATAGTATTTGTTGGATCTTTTTGTGTATATGATATTTGGGCGGGGGTTGTAGGAGATTTCACTGTGTAGTATCTTTTAATATATAAATAGACATTCAAAGATCAGATAATGAGATTAGTTCACGTTGTAATTGTATAGCTAGATTGAAACTTTTCTTCCTTCTTTCATTGAAATCTTATCTAGACGCACCCGCTACTCTACCACCAGCAAAACATTCAACGACCTACTAGGTATCTCACAAGCAAACAACCGACGCTCACAGGGGTATACGATCCGCCTATCCTTTACATCCGTCCCTCCAACCCAAGGTAAAGCCCATCTGCCATTACAGTACAAGAGATTATAAGCTCCCCTCTTCAAGTCTCGATACAAGTTCACCCCCCTCCTCCCATTTACAAGCCATCCACGTCCAGCTAGCAACTCCCCATGAAAACCCTTTTGGAGCAAAATCCCCATCTCCCCCCTCCCCCCCATCCATCCATCCATCTACCCACCCACCTTACCAACACCACAAACCCAATTGAAAGCTTAGCACTCCGTAGAGATAAGCGAGAACAAAAAATAGTACAGAGAACCAATGGTAAATGAATCGTGACAGTCGTAGTCATAGAGAAAAAAGTCTGAAGCTAGACGGCAATAGCAATAAAGAGATATTATGTTAAACCGTCGTGGTGACGCGCAGGCCATGCTGTGCTTGTAAAAACTTGGGCCCAAGAAAAGCGAAGAAAATACATGAAAAGAATCCTTCCAAACTGTCTCGAAATCAGAGGTATGAAGTCCGAATACTGTGATGAAACAGACATTACAAAATTTTAAACAAAAGGCCCCAAAAATTTGAATTGTTATTACAAAGAATTTGTCGTTCTGTTCATCTAAAATGATGAACTCGAAACTTATTCGAAAGTTTCGTAGATTAGGGTTGATCGAGTGACGAAGGTGGGTCCGAATGAACGGCTGAACAAAGTGCGTGTCTTCGTAGAAGTCGGTGGAGGTGTGCTAGAGGTATTTGTTGGGGTTAGGAATCAATTCTGGATTGATTTTCCATATGTCGCAATATCTTCATCCCGTAATGCTGCCATCCACAAACACCTTTCCGTGATGCCTTCAATTGGAAGGAATCTGTACAATTGACTAGCTTCAAGCAATCTAAGGAGATTCTTTATGATAGTTGATTCACATCGACACCTCTCAAAGTTTACCAAAGGTCCTGTTGTCGGTGTACTCGCAAATTGACTTGGGCGCTCCGAGTTGACGATAAGGTCATGAGTATAGATTCCGACGAATGGAATGCAGCCTTGATCTGCCCCGGAACCTTCCATCTCGGCTCTCAAGTTGTGGAAATTACTTGTGGGGGTTACAAGCTCTTCCAGTTCTTTGAGTGTTTGTATATCGGATGACGGGACGTGGGCCCATGTTGAGGTAAGACGGGAGATATCCTTCGAAGTCAGAGCTACTGTGAGCTGCGTCATTGTAGCAAAGTTTCGATATTTGCGACAATGAACGGCAATGTGAATGTATTTGATGATGCATCGAACTCGTTCTTCCAGATCGCCAGTCAGGACAATCTCAGACACAGCCCATTTAACCATTATGTTGAATCGTGCGATGACAACTTCTACACCCCGAGCTTGTGACGAGCGCAGAAACTCAACCCATGAACGAGTATCTGTAGCGGCATCTCTCCAGCGCATCTCAATGAGGTCCTTCCAATCAATCTCATTCAAGGCATCTTTTTCAATGAGAGTAAACTGTTGAGCAAGCACTCGCGAATCGAATGCAAGGATGAATGGCAGATGTACAGATGTCTTACGAGAAGCTTCACTTATACCATCGGGTCGCAAAGCATCTCTCTCAAAACCATTTGAAGCAAGTCCAGTAGTGGGTGTGATATCTGGAGTGGGTGGTAGCCGATTTCCCTGTTCCAGCTGATAATCATGAACCAGGGGGATATTCGCAGTATTTGGTGACATATTCAATGCTTGAACCAAGGTTGTTGGAGGCGAAGGAGGATGGCCTGGAGACTTAGATGAGTGAGGTACTTCCTTGATCACTATTCCCGATCTCAGGGGGAAGGTTGGAGCAGCCATATCTGATGTCTCTTCCTCATAGTCAGCCTTCGAGATAACAGACAATTCTGAAGAAAGATCGCTGTCAATATTAAGGAATGAATTATTGCCACTCTCGCGAACAGGTTCTGTTGCGCCAGGACGCATTCTTCGCAGGCTTTCCGTTTCGTGTATGAAATCAAAGGATCCACGATGAGAAGAATACGGGCTGTTATCCATACTCCTTTGATGCATTCCACCAGGCCCTCTAAGAATTGACCTTCCTGACCAATTGCGTGTATGCCTCTGATAACTCTCGTCCTCACCAGATGCACCATCGAGGAAAGAACCCTCAAAAAATGAATCGGTCAGTCCAGTTGATTCTGGCAGTGATGAAGTTCTTGGCATGCCCGTTGGTTGGTATGTAGTAGGTCTATGATCTGCACTGGTTGAAGCTTGTTGTGGCTGATATGTAGTTGGCGTTATATTGAAAATGCTCGAGTCCACGACATTTCGTTTTCTGTGTCTACGTTTTTCTTCTTCATCATCGTCCAAGGTTAGGGTGCTTACATCATACGGACTTCCGCCAAAACTATTGGTATTTCCCTCGTTATCGAACCTCCGAGACAGTTCGCCGCCTGATGTTTCGGAACGCCGCCGCTCAAATTTTCCTTCAAGCTTCAGGAGAGCTGACTCGACCCCACCATCGTCATCAATGTCATCTGGTATCTGAGCAAGCATCTGGGCTTCTTTTTCAAATGACGGACGCATCACAGGTTGGGATGAATCGAAGAAAGAAACGCGGGATTTGGGTGCAGCCTCAGCTAGTGCTCCCAAAGAAAATGTCTCGACATGGGCTTGAGTTTCGTCGTAATCGCTGTTAACTACATTGACGTATCGGCTATCATCCCCACTACCAAGAAGATATGAGCTTCGTACAGATTCGGAATAAGTCGTGATGGAGCCAGTTGACATTGGTCGAGGGATAGCATTATTGAGATCTCCAACATTACCCACAGCCCTCAGATCTCCACCTGGTCGCCTGCGTAGTACTCGAAGTGGCAGCGGAATAGGTCCACTCCGAGAAAATCTCTCCGCAATTGATTGTTCTTCTGTAAAGGTAGTGGCATCAAAGCTTCTCTCACTCCTATGGTGCTGAGTGAAACCACTATGGAAGGATGCATAACGACGTAGTGATACAGATTTTCTGACTCGGTAAGTCTGACTGTGAAGTCTCGTTGAATGTATAGGGATTGGTCGCGGTCCTAGGGGGTGCTCATATTCTCGTGAAGGCTGTGAGTCACCGACCAGTGAAGGAAGACCTTCTAGTGACAGACTGCGATTTACGGTATGTCCTAGTAGATGAGATGATCGTCTTGGGGTTCCTGCGAAAGGAATACCTGGCGGCGTTGTTGGTGGCGTGGGACCATGTGATGGATGCAAGAAAGTATCGGCAAATGAGCCTACAGATGGACTTACAGCCAATGCGCCGGTCATCATGGGCAAGGGTAACCCCATAGTATCATCAACAATTACAATACTCTTGCTTCCATTTGTGACTTCGCTTTTGGGTGACCTGTAAGTTATAGGGCTCGAATTCTCCAAGGTTACATCAGGACACATAGATGAGTAGTGCATTGCACATTCGCGATGGCTACTTCTTGGAGGTGACTGTTGTTCAACTGTACGAGACTTGCGAGCCTCATCGGCTTCCTCTTCCTCTCGAACTGCCTTTTTGAAGTCTTCGGCAACTTCAGCGCCGAGGAGGTCAATCCTCATTGGTGCACGAATTGAATTGTTCCTTCGAGCTTGTGGGACTATAGCGGTGCCAGGAAGTCGATTTATGGTTGCCCCTCGAACACCAAGAGGTGGTATGTTGGGAAAACTGCCCTGGGTTGGGGAGCCACTGGGGCTGTGGTATGCTCTGGTGCTCAATGCACGACGTACACTGCCTAAAAGTCTTTTCATACCAGGTCCCGACATTGCCGATGGGCCTTTGTGGTTGGGAGGTGGTCTTGGAAATAAAGTAGTTTCTCGACCGAATTCTGCGGGAGTGCTTGGGGCGACAACATCGACAAAAGCTTGTCCGGGAGGAAACATATTACCTCTCACTAAGCTTCCAGCGTAAGGCAAAGCGAGAAGTAGCTCCGTACTCTTATATATCACCTTTTGTACAGGTGGTGCGGGTTCCGGTTGCGCACGACGATCTCGCAATGAGTCAGAGAAGCTTGCACTGCGCTTGTGTGAACGCGAAGGGCGCACTCGTTTACCCGTAAGAGCTTTAGGTGTGGTTGCCACAGGGGGTGCAGGGTCGTAGATTGAACTGGCAGGAACTGGGTGTGCCCCTAGGGGATTTAATGTTCCGCCACCTCTTGATCGACTAGGAAATGAGCATGATACGAAGTCTTCACTCATGATACTCGTGGGAGATAGAGGTCGCTCTAGATCTTCATTATCTTCCCTGTTGTTAGGAGGCGTGGGGTTATAAACTACGACAGAGTCAATATGGCCTGCGCGAGAGACATCAGCGAAAAAGTTTCGACCTGCATCCATTGAGGTATCGTGCTCGATGAAGTCAGGCTCAATGATTCCATCAAGACGTGGAGGACCAGCTGGATGAGCTTCCCAAAAGGCTGGGTCCAAAGTAGGATCTCGAGAACCAGCGACTCCTCCAGCAGCGATCGGAACTTCAACGCCAAGATCTGGGTCAAAGTCAGGTCCATCCCAGTATAGCGCACATACTCTCCGCCAGCATTTCTTCAGCTCCTCAACTATCTTCAAAGGAACCTTAGAGTTGGTCTCGCCTTCTAGAAGCATTTTTGCAAATGCATTGAGCCGCTCACAAAATAACACTCTCAACTCGTAGTCGATGACATAATCGTCCAAAAAATAATTCAGTACCCAATGGCGGATCGCGACGAAGGTTCTAACCCTGACTACCGTACCAATCTCATCATTCCTTGCGACTGCCCACTGTAGTCTTGCGATGAGCATAAGCAATAGATCCGTGGTCTCCAGAAACGATCGAAATGTGAGAAAGAAATCGGAAAGAAGGTCATAATCGACAAACGTAGGAGATGTGATCTCTGCAACAAGACGAGCTGGAGTTGCTGCTCTAATAGCTCCACTTTCACCATAGCGGACAATAGATGGGTGGTCGCAAGCCGGCTTAAAAGTGAGAGCATCGAACATTTCAGGTTCAATGGCTCTAGATGGTTTAACAATTCTTGACGATGGCATTGGATGTGATTGGTCGTTAGGGCTTGGTGGGCCATTGACAACGCGAGACTGTGGAGATGCATCTGAATGGCGCCGAGAAGGGATCACCTCATGACGTTGCGAAGCCGGATCCATTTGTGATGTTTCTCTAATTGAAAAAACACTCGAGCGCACATCGTCATTAGTGGCTGTTTGAGAAGAACCTCCGAGGAAAGGAGTGCCACGCATGCTGAACCGTGGTTTTCCCAATCTGTATGAAGGTATAGTAACGTCTAAAGCAGGAGTAGCTCCAAAGAAATCAAGCTTTTGGGTGGCAGGACCAGTTCCGGGCCTCTCGATGACAACTTTGAAAGCACCGGCGTCCTTGTCGGTGACTGGGGCGTGTTGATCGTCTACAGTCGAGTACGAGTGTGCTCTTCCACGTCGTGCTTTGGTTGGGGCTGCGTCTTGAATTCGCTGTATCAGACTCGAAGCGGACTTTGACGGGAACCAAGTACTATCGCGGTGATCCAAATCCCCATCTCCGCGAAATGCGGCCGAATCAGGCCCGGCAGTATCTGGCGGCGTTGTTGGGAAGACAAACGATGGCTGAGGATATCGCTGGTTTGCTGGACGTATTGACGGGCTGCTCGTTTGTCAGTAACTAATTACTGTCAAAAATTTAAATCGTTGTGGTGGTAACGAAGTACTATATCGTCATCCAGCATCACCCCGTCTTACCGTAAATATATCTTTCCACCATTTCCAACCTTAGCAACGGTAAACTGTCTACCTTCCCGACAAGCAGAACCCCCGTCTGGGGTAACACTGCCTTTCTCATCTTCTACCTCCTTCTTAACCCGACGGTAAACATTATTATCATTGCGCGAACTCTCCTGCATCAGCTTCTTCTGTTGTTGGTTCGGGTTTCTCTTTCCAGTAACTCTGGGTGTCGGGGCTGACAATGATGGGACGATAGTATTCTGTTGCCTTTCGACCTCGGAGATATTTGTAGATGTATGAATGAGTGTGGCAAAACGACCTCTGGGGGACAATCGATCTCGTTGACGTTGACGCAAACTTTCAGGTGAACGAAGTACAAGTGGTGGACGTGAGGCTTGGGTCTGAGCCTCGACCTCCATTATTAATTTATCGTTTGGCCGGTTTTTCGCCTCCTTCATAACACTCAGCTTCTTCGACGTTTTCCAGATTTTCGATGCATGGAGGGTGAATCAAGTGAACATTGTGTGTAAGTCAATTGTATAGGTCAATTGTATAGGTCAATTGTATGAGGAGGGGAATTGAGAAGGTTGGGGGGGGGCCTTGGGGCAATGAAATTGGGGAAAGTTGAAGGAGGTCTGCGACAGGTTCTCGATCAATTCAAGACCATCCAATAACGTTGATGGGTGGGGAGGGGGGGATTGGCGTTCGATCCAAAGTCACACTCTTAATTCCAATAAGTCGGTATTCGCCGATTTGTATTGATTGCTTTTCTAGCTAAGCAGGCATTCAAAGGAAGGGAAGGGGTGGGATGGGAAGGGAAGGAAGGAAGGAAAGGAAAGAAATGGTAAGTGCCAATAGGAATAATGAGAGTGAGTTATTGGTGTATTGCCAAATGCGAAAGAAGCAGCAGCACTGCAGCAGATATGAAATGTACCGTGTGTGCATTTGAGGTGCAGGGCAGGACCCAGATTATCTTGTCAGCAGCCATTTTAAAGTTTAGAAATATTAACTCGAAAGGGCAATTATGGGAAAAGGTGATAAAAAGAGTAGTAGCGTTATACCTAGTTATAGTCTTAGATAGGGTTAATTTAAGTCATTTACTAGTACCCGCAGTAGTACTATGTACCTAGGTAGGTATTAGTTGGCTCGGCTCGAGTATATGTATCTAGTGTATTTTTTATAATTATATATTAATAAAAGTAAAGGATAAAGGGTGAAAGGTAAATAGTAAATAGTAAATGGTATTAAATGATAAAAAGATGTAATTAATGTAATAAACATAAAGTCCCGGCTTTTCACTAATTAGGATTCCGGGGGGGAAGGGGGGAAGGGGAGAAGCTTAATGCAATTACCTACTAGGATGAATTGATTTGAACTCCTTCATATACTACTTAGGTAGAAAGTACTCTATCGAGTCTGTGTACTCTTTAGCAGTTCAAGAAGAAAAAAAGAAATGTACTCTTAGTCTCTTACTCTTATGATTGGAGAGAACACTACTTCAGAAAATGTAAAATACCGGTAAAATAAATAAATAAATAAATAAACGTCATTATTATCTAGTAGATCTCGAGTCTCGACCTTTATCTTTTCATGTGATATGTACCTCCTACCTGACCTGGCTAGATAGTAGTATGCAGCTTTGCAGCTTTGCGGCTGTCGAGTCTGGCCGATTCCTTTCCTCTCCGTAATACGGTTTATGTTTGTTACATTATTGGTTGGTGGACAAAAAGTAAATCTATCCGATATATCCGACCTTGGAACTTGGAACACGGCGACGATGAAGTAGGTAATCATAGATTTAAATATATTTATATATAAATCTCAACTTAGAAACACGGAGTCGGAGTCGGAGTTAACCTTGGCCATAAATAACAGAGTTTAATAAATAGAAAATTAAGCAGAAACAAAAGTGGCTTCCAAGTTCCAAGTTCCATCAATTGTTTTGGTCTTTGCTGATGTAATGATGAGGAATCGAAGATGTCTTAAATTCTTAATAAATCTCCGTAGGTATTCCGTACAATTTACACACTTTCAATACGGCGGAATACAAATCGACAAATCCTATACCATTCCAGCTTCATCGATCGTATCGTCGGATGATCCATTATATCATCAGCGACGCCTTTGACGCCGTCCTGCGTTGAATGTTCTCTGAATACTACCTATGTACCTAGTAGGTAAGCAACGGAAATCCAAATATAGTAGGTAACTTTGTTATCTCTACTTATTCGAGCTGTGATCAAGTAGCAAGCAATAGATCACCCCCAACTTTTGAGATGTCTAAATTGATGATCAAACATCAAACGTAAGTTTCTACCTAGTATCTGAGTTCAAACTTCAGACGTGGCTTCAACTATCAAAAGCAACCCCCCTTGATTCTCAAGTATGAAGATCACTCATAGCCTAGTCTCCAAGAGCATTAAAAGAATATGCGTCAACTCTCGACTCACCAAACGCGCGCATCTTAAAACACAAAAGTAGTGGCGTAAGGTCCAAAGGCTGCTTGATGCTTCATCTTCCTATCCAACTTGGGCAAAGTTCAGGACCAAGATAACATCTGGAACGGAATGAAATTACCCACTTCGACATATTGACCCTGCTGTCGATGCGGTAACGAATTACCTAAAATGGAAATCGCGCCGACCCAAACGGAATTTATCGAAATTATCAACGGATCGGATTATCAAAACATTTGTCTAAGAGAGATTCACATCATCCACTGAGCCACAACAATCATTGTAAGTGCAACGAGCAACGAGCAACGAGCAACGAGCAACAAGCCCAGCGCAATGGAAACGAGTCCTTGAAAATAGTGGAGTGAAATAATGGAGATGATCGACTACTTCTCAAGTTACACAATTTCTTATAGGAAAAATCATCCAATCAGACAACTTTGAAGTCTGCTAAAGAGGTCGGCTAGGTACTTTTCTGAGAAATCCGGAAGGGTTAAGATAAACCCCCGCTGCGACCACCACCGAAACATACTCCGTACTTAAAGACGATCAATTTCATTCACCAGCTCAATCCCAAGAAACTTTATTAGATTAGGCTTCGAAAGACTTTACTCGATAAAGATAAAGGGTCGATATCGATACAGCAGCATCGACAATCATTGTGAAAAGGAGATATGATGGGAAGCGATACCTAACTCTCAGATCCTCTTGCTTTTCCTATTTCGCAGAAACCAGTCACAACGTCTACATATTGTGCTGGTGTGCTGGTGTGCCTGTGCTTGGTTTTGCTATACCAATCAGTATTCATTGCATTTTCCAGGCAATACAGACAACTGTTCGAGAAGCAACATTGATTGGCATTACGACTTGCTTGCTCTCCTACCCCAGGTTGAAGCCAAACCGCAAGCCGAATCTGTTTGCCGCGGTGTTTCCCCATTCGCTTTCGGATTCAATCTAAGCTCCTCCTTTCCGGGAAATCGGCATTGGGGCTCCATCTTTGTCCAAAGATAGATGTTTAGTGACTTTCACTTGGGAACCAAAAACCTCACACGCGCGTTATGCTTAGGATCCTTTGAGTCAAGGCCCTGAGGGATCCCAGATCGCTATATGGCAAGATCGTTCAAATGAGGTATCGTATGAGTTTTCGAGAAACAAGCTGCCATCACGCTCCCACATACGACGATTGGCAACATGCACTTTCCAGACGAGCAGTACGGTAATCAATACATTATTACATCCTCAACGGAAAATACCCAGTCGCTTCTATCAAATGCACAAGTTATTCACTAATCATAAAGAAAAGTCTATTTGCCAGTTAAATCTCAGTTATATCTCTCTGAGCTCTTCCCCCTTGTTTACTTGAACATATCCAACCCGGATGCACGCATGGGGAATTCTTGGCTCCTGTCTGTGCTTGTCGCGTGTGAGTGCCCAATATTAGGAGATCATGCACGCCTGAAATCCGAGAGGTTACAATTATTTCAAAGGAGCTTGCAATTTCCTTGTACCAAACTTTTTACAGTGTTAAATTCGACAATTCCAGACTCTACACGGAAAGTCCATGTTGGCAATTCTGACAAGCACAAACGTCTGAAGACCATCTAAAACTCTCGCCCACTAGTCTGAAGACCATCTAAAACTCTCGCCCACTAGGTTGCCGAGATGCCCGGTTAAATGTTGCCCGTTTTACTGCCCATGCGATAATCAAAGGTTAGATCCGCCTTCGTCGCAATATTCAACCTCCATTTGCCTCGTGGCCATTTATCTTCCTCTGGTAATAATTCCCTTCAAACCGAAACTAATCTAAACACTTTTCGGAGTTTACGAATTGGGATGGACGGGATGTTCCCTTTCATCCCGCCGTCATATTGGTATGACGGGGGTCAGCTTGTTTGAATATCTTAATATAACGGTGGGCAGTATGATTATTGCAATTTAAATTGTGTTTGAATGATACAGAACCTCCAACATACCTACTTTAGGACTCAGGAGTGTATGCCTCAGCTTATCCATGCATTTCCCCTCGGATTTCTTCTTCGAGTCAATCTCGCCAACGCATGCGCTGTCCATTGATTATATGAGAAAATTTAAAATACTCAACCACAAGATCCAGGAATAATAAAGCAACCGACTCGGTATCACAAGCGGGACGTGCTCCTGCCAGAAGTGTTTCCGGGGACTTTTTCTCCTAGGAACAATCCAAGAAACTTCTCGCTTACAGCCCTTTCAGCCCTTTCCAGAAGGTCCTGGACCCTGTTTATTAATATACTATGGGATGAACTGTTGAACAACTGGTAAGAACGTTAAAGACTCTTGTCTATGCGAGCCGTTTTACTAGGCGTTTCTTTAGTTTTTCTTTAAAATTCTTTCCGCGCTTTTCTTTCCTCTTTTACAATCTATTATTGCGGGGTTAATGATTTGACAGCTGGGATTCATAACTAAAGACTGAAAGTTCGGTTTGTGCTGTTGAAATTAACGCTGTGTCATTGTTGATTGTGGGAAGGGTGATGCTGGTTTGGTAACGGTAGATTCCTCTCTGAAATTTATGGTGGTCTGCAAATTTTTATAAGAGGAGTATTGGGCATCTGTTGGTCGATATTAGGCTTTAGTGTTATGTAATGTTACTTCTAAGGTTGAGATGGGAATCCCATTATGGGATTCCGGGCTGTGTTGTAATTTGTGGTGAGTGTCTCGAGTGTCAAATTGGACACAACTACATAGTTCATACTTGGGATATCCTTGCTCTATAGCTAGCCAGCTCTCTGTGCTATGGGCACGGTATATGTGTGGGATGACCTTGCGACTCCCGAATCCGGAACCTTACTACCGGAGAAGGATTCAACGGCAGGATTGTTCGATCCAACGATTCCTCTTTTGGCTATCTCAAGTTTATTCTTAGGACGCCTCTTGCATGCTTTTCTTTCGTTCGCGTTTTTATATCGAAGTTTCGAGACAATGATTTTCATGCCGTGTCTGCCTTGGGAGGTGAACCATAGTGTCGGGCGAAGTTTGTATGTTATGTAATGTACAGGAGAGGAGTGTACAGCCCGGGCGTGTTTTCGAAACAGGATGAGATCCTACCAGACTACCTACAGGATACATTTGGTTAGAGTGTCCTAAACTTGTCGTCCAACAGATCCAAGATGTCTTATATAGAGAAATGAGAGTTGTGTATTAGCATGTTGACGGTAGTCCCAATTGTACTAGAATCATCCGTACTGTCCAATTCTCCCAGCCACTCTTCCCTTTCAATATCAAGTTCAAGGCTTCAAGCCCACTGCCCTTGCAATGAGAAGAATGTAATTTTAGAATGTAAAGTAGTCTCATTACTCCTCCTTTCCTCCTTCTCCAAGCAATATACCAGTCTCAATATCAAATGATAGAGTGATTCTTGCACGTATGGTCGTTTGAATGTATTGCCGAAACGATTTATTGGGTTTGAGTGACTGCAGTTACTAGGTACTTTATGGAGCTGATAAATACCGCTCATATTCTAGATATTACAGTGTTGCATCGTTATCTTGAGCGTGATAGTAGATCATGGAGTCTTTGAAATATAGTTCTGAAGAGCATTATGTACCTTTTATGCTAGAAATTTGTTTGATTCTACAAAGAAACAGCCGTGGACAAGATTAAGAAACCCTCGCGCGGACAAGATAAATCTGCAATCTTGGTATCCGAGACTCCTTCTGAGAGCCAACGCACCCTGTGATGTAAGATTGCTAAATTTACTGGCTGGAAATCAGACTTTCGCCTAAAGGATGGAGCTTCCTCGTTAATCTCACATCGCCCTCGTTCATTTTATGAGATTTCCGCGCAAGCAAACTCAAAATAGTACTCCAGCTAAACAAGCTCCATGAAGCTCTAGTGCATTAATTGCATTTTCTAAAAGTCTTTTGTAATATTTCACAAAAATGCACGTTTCCTCAAAAGTCTGATAATTTATGAATCCACAATCTGCTTCCAGTGTTTTCTTTTGGGGGAAACTCGGCTGCTGCCTTATTTATTGCTATGAATTGCTTGGATCTCAGATAGAAGGGCGTGGATCGAGAGGTGCATCTGGCAGAAATCCTTCTGGATGGGGAAATCCCAATCTCATCCCCTGGAGGCCGTCAGAGTCTGTAGGCTGAATCGGCGAATCAGACTTCATATGCGTGGCGGAATTCTTCAATAGTAGCTGTTTGTGGCTTGTCTCTTTCGAGGCTGGGAATTTGGATTGTTTTTTTTTAAGACGTCTTCATAAACCTGCCGAGGAAACAGATGTCGACCTTTAATTTCCTTGTTTGGTAACATTTGGAGAACTTTTTTAACAACTCTTGTATTATACCTTTGTGACAAACCCGTTGTGTCTGCCAATCAATTTCTGGCCAGGCCTAGCCGCATCAATGGTGAGACCCCCGAGGGACTGAGAGCTCCAGGCGTGCTGTTGTGGAATTGTCATGCTCGTCATGGTTGCGGATATCGTTGCAGCTTTTGAAGCTCAACTTTCGGATCGGAATATACGTGCTTTGGAGATGATGTTCATCATACTTCAACTGCTTGATTGGGATGTCTTCGAGAGAGGTTGGAATTGACTCTATTTTCGATCCGGGAACGGATTGATACCCTTTTCTTTTCTATACAATACCTAGGTAAAATCCTCCCTCAATGGCTCGCTTAACTTCCCCCAAAAAAGGAAATATTATCAGCAACCTTACTTCTACTTTGAACGCCTCCATCCATCTCGGGTAATTCAAATCATCACGCCCCCCCCCCTTTTCTTTCCACCATGTAGGAAACATACATCAGCCTTGTCACCTTTCTTACTGGCAGCCAATTCCATTCCGCTACGCAAACCAAAAAACATCCTCTCCTCTCCAATCGGACCAATCCATATCAACCGGAATCTGAAATTCGGCCGGGACGCCTCGAGTGTCGATATCAACCAACCAACCAATCAACCACATCACCATCACCATCACCATCACCATCAAACTCATCATCGTTAATTAAACATCCCATTACCCAAGCATACTGCTTCGATATATCCTCCACCTCGTAGTGTGAGGAGATTCATCATTCGCGTAGGTGGTGGGTTGATGTCTGTTGAGTTTGGGGGTTTGCTGTTTGCTGTTTCGAGTTGATGTCTTGGGCCTTGAGGAGCCTTGAGCGAACGCTCGTAACTATATGGACGAAAATCGAGTAGCTTTTAAGATCAATATACCTGTATGTACAGTTTCATTTCAGTTTAACGAGATGAGATGCCTACCCTTTCCTCAATAGCCCTCTTGGGATGGAAGTAAAATATTTATCTCATCATCTCACAATAGGTATGTAAACGATGATGTGTAATAAACGGTGATATATAAAAAATGGTACGTATAATAAATGTTATGTATTTAATATTGCGCTAAATTACATGCGTTCATTCTATTAGACTCCGGTAGAAACACAGAGTGATGATGATTCCTTAGATATCATTAAGTATTTTCCATCATATGGTACCCATCCCATCCATCCAGATTCGGTGCCAGCCGAAACCTTTCCGCCCTATATCAAACTCTCCTTCTCCGTTTCCCCCTTCCCCCTCCCCTCAAACGTCTTCATCGCTCCATCAATCCCACTAAGCCTCCTAGCAATCGCTTGCACTCCCACCGGCAAAACGCCCATCCAGCCCACCCACCTCGCATACAGCGGCATGGCCAACACCGCACTACTCCCCTTATCAATCGTCGCGATAATCTCCCTCGCCACATCGACCGGCTCCAACACCGGCGCGAAGAAACTATTCGGCGTCACGGTCCCCGAGAACAACGGCGTGCTGAATTGTCCGGGCTCGACAAGCACCGTTTTGATATTGGGGTAGGATTGGAGCTCCGCGGTTAGAGAGTGGTGGAGGGCAGTTAGGCCCGCTTTGGAGGCGCTGTAGTCGCTGAGTTGGGCGGCGCCTAGGTGCCCGATCACGCTGGACATGGTTACGATGGTTCCGTGGCCGGCGCGGATGAGGCCGGGGAGGAAGGCTTTGAGGGTGTAGAAACTTCCTAGGAGGTTTACTTTGAAGTTGCGTTCGATTTCATCGAGAGATAAATCAAGGAGGGTTTTCCCATTTACAATGGCTGCGTTGTTGATGAGTATTGTTGGGGTTCCGAGCTGTTTGTGTATTTGTTAGTCTACTAGTGGTAAATAGAAGATAGAGGGGGAACAAACATCTCGTTCGATTTCTACAGCTACTCGTGCAACTTCTTCCCGATTTCCAACGTCACATTTATAATAACTCACGCCCCGGGCTTCTCCACTCTCCAGGTCTCGCACATCTAATACTGCCACCGTCGCTCCTCTCATGCCATATACCTCCGCGACCAATAATCCCAATCCACTTGCGCCTCCGGTAATCACTATAACCTCTTCCGATAAATCCACCACTCGAGATTTTGAATATGCGACTTGTCGATTGAGGATCGAGAGGAAGAATAGCATGGTGAGCAGCGAGGCATAGCCAATGGCGTATTGAATGGCTTGATGGTGCCAGGGCATAGCTTGCGCGCGCATGCAGAGGGGAATCATCCAGGCGACAAAGGGGTGGAGAAATGTTACTTTGAGGACTTTGTGCAGGAGATCTATGCTGAGGGGTTTGGCCCATGGGAGCTCTTCTCCATGGCGTGGTCTATGGTTCATCTTGAAGGAAAGGTAGGAGAACTTTTAGTTGGGATGAGGTTGTTGGTTTTGGATTTGGATGGGATGGATGGAACGAATTATTATTGGGACGAAGAACTGAAGAGGGAGATGTTCATTCATATACTAGGTAAGTGGCATCATTTTTTGAGGAGAGAATATGAGACGAATCTGATGTGAAGAGGAGCAGTGGTTTGTTTCATGAGGGAAGGCTAGATACCCGCCGTGCGTATATATGGTCTGTGCCTCTCAGCCTCGCGTTTCATGTGGCCCACTGGTGAACCCAGATGTGTAGTAAATAGTGATGATCCTGCAGGGCAGGTATACGTACCTCGTCGAAGTTTTGACGGTGTTCAGAAAGAGATTGCGAGTGCGCTGTGGAGTGGTGAAAGGGTGTTCGTGAGTATTGATCCTCTTCAATATTTCCCTTGTTCTGTGCAAATTTATTTTACCTTTTAAAGTACTCGCGTAAATACAACTCGTTTGCTTCGTTGACGTTATATACTCAGTACTTCTTCCTCTTCAATATGAAGAAACCGAACAATTGCTTCCCTCGTTCGTGTCTCAAGTGAGTAGCGAAGAGCATTCCCGGCATTGGTTTCTTTGCTATGCATCTACAATGGAGAAGAGACACATGAATTTGCGTCTCTAATTTTGGTGTTACTTGAGTTATTTGAATCACAATGTATATTTTGTTCACGAGCCGCCATGAGAGAGGATTTTCAAGGCCGTACAGTCTCTTCAGTACTGGTGTCAGCATAGACAGGCGGTTAGACTTATAAATGTTAACTGTTGTTGTCACAATGCAACTAACTTGTGCTGGCAACAGCGTGTCAATCTGGCTCCCTACCACTTTATAAAGTGATTGGTATGAAGAAGAGTAGGAACGGCCAAAAAGATCCATCCCATTTGCTACTTTCGAAATCGTCTTCGACAATAACATCTCGTCCCATTTATCCAGCAACTTCTCCATCAACACTAGGCACCCCAATAAACGTGTTTGCAATCTTTGAAAAGAAAAAGAAAAAGAAAAAGATCAAATTCGCAAAATGTATATCGAATCATGATGTTGCGAGGTTCGAGGTTTCCTACGGCATGTGTTTGGATTTGGCGCGGGAGCTCGGCTGGGAGACGTGGAAATGGGTGATAGTGTGGAGAGGGTTGAATGCGTACATACTGCTTGTTTTAGGGGGTTATCGTGATGGTTGTGGGTACTATTGAAGCAGTGATGTGCAAACTGACTTGATGAATGTGAGAAGCCCAGTCTACTGTATGGGTTTGAGGTCGAAGAAAGTAGGTCCAATATCAATAACCTCAGCCCTATGACATTCAGAATACAGTTTATAACAATGTACAGTAGTCTAGTAGGATATCATGTTAGATTATTAGTAAGCATAATATCGCGTGGAAGTTTTGAGGTAACAGAGACAGACTGATTGGTGTCCAAACAAAACTATACACTTCAAACACCTTGATTGCCATCGGTAACTTGACGCCCAAAAATGAGTGCAATCATGGGATGTTTTATGGGCTAGTTTTCGGTAGGATTTAAAAGGGGTTTCCTCGGACGAGATAAAGCGAGCAGTCGAATTTTATAGAGGGGCGACGGGTAGAATTATTTTAGGTACTACTTGCATGGATACTTTCAAACTTCTAAAAGGCCTATATATCTCGGATTTTCTGCTCGATCACATGAATAACAACCATCTTGTACATCTCGCTCTAAGTATGCTACCGAGTATTTTTCGAATTCCCGGCTGCTTTGTAGACAGTAGCATTTGTCTATTGAAATGCCAAGTATGGACTGGATATAGGTACTGTATGACGATAACAAGACTCGGTTAATTTTACATGAGAACTATGCCGCAGCTCTTCATGGTCACTGAATTTCCACCACGTCTCAGAAAGCAGTGCGGTACACCCTCACTTGTCTTACGATCGATAGCTAGCTAGTGTCACAGTGATAAAAGGGAACCCAAAAGACCCTCAACATTAAGATTGTACCTAACTTCGATTTCAAACCCTCGAAAACATGGATATGTGCACATGTTATATCATGACATTGATAAAATTCATCTAGGATTACGTTCTCTTCTATCCATTTCTATCTTCTGTTCTATGCTTTTGTGTATCTGCAACTCTAGACGCCTAACCCAGCACTTGGTTCGTCAAGACGTTCAATGGAACTCTACCAAAGATCGAGTGTGTGTGTATATCTACTTTTCTTCCATACCATATGAGCAAAAATGGAAAGTTTTCATAGTCCGCAGTGCGGTTTACGGGTATAGCAATTTTATATGAGCCATGGTTTGCAATGCGCCAAGCAAGTAAGTACTCTACCAATGTACTCCCCTCCGATATACCTGAACTCCTGAATGCAATGCCCCTTGACGGAAAATAGCCAAGCTCCAGTCTAATCATATTGAAACAAAACAGAAATGCTCTCTCCATGGTGTACACGACGAATTGCCTCGGCGAAGACCGGACCAACTTCTAAGACCTCTAATTTTGGGCAGAGGCGTCGATGTTCATCTTGTGGAACGCTGTTGGTCACAATGATTTTGTCCAGCGCAGATGCATTGATGCGCTCAATAGCATCACCACTGAAAACTCCATGGGTTATCAAAGCGTAAACGTAAGTGGCACCCTCTTTCTTGAGCAATTTGGCGGCTCTTGTGATTGTGTTCGAGGTATCGGCCAAATCGTCAATGAGTATAGCAACTTTATCACGAACATTGCCTACAAGCATCATTGTAGCATTTTGGCGATCGGTAATTCGGGTAGGTCGACGTTCCTAATTGATATGAGTGTGCGCAGGTAGTAGAATTGGGATTATTTTTACCTTATGAATTAATGCAAACTCCATGTTGAGCCCATCTGCAATCGCAGTCGCCCTTTTTGCTCCACCAGCATCAGGACTTACGACAATGGCATCCTGAAAGTTTGGAATATTTTGCTGAATGTATCTCTTTAAGAGCGGCTTGCCATACAGGTTGTCCACTGGAATATCGAAGAATCCTTGATATTGAGGATCGTGTAGATCCATAGTGATTACCTGATCTGCACCGGAGCAAGTCAAAAGATCGGCCACGAGTGTGCCGGCTTGTGCTACCCATTGTTTGTAGCCTGGCTTGCCTTGGAAAAGAGACTTGGCCTGGCCATTGACAAATCCAGGATTTTCGTAGTCGTGAGTGGTAAAAGGTGGGGCTGTCACGGGAGTTACTGACCCTTCACTCAAGCGTCCATTGGTATGAGATGCAATGGAATCCGAGGTATTTTGTCGCCTGGGTGTTATTCCATTTGACGTTTGGGTATTAATCTGCTCGAGTGATGCTTTGCCAAGCTTCTTTTGTAATTTTTCCATACCGTTCATACCATTGCTGAGACCGGGTGTTTGGGGTGTAGAAGGACCGGGTGTTGCTGGCCGACTTTCGAAAGTAAAGTTACCCTTAACGTCGGCAGGTCCTTTCGCAAGCGGTGCGCCAATCTTATTGTATGGTAGATCAGGTTGTCGTGAATAAGGAAACAGAGGAAGAACGACAGTAACACGCTTGGCAGATCCAGTTTTGCAGGCTGAGATCATAATGCAAAGATCTATGAAGTGATCATTGGCTTTTCCTCCACCCGATTGAATAATATAAACATCTTTGCCTCGTACTGAGTCTTGGATTTCGAGACGACTCTCACCAACGGAAAATTTCTTAAGAATTCTGTTACAAGGTGGAACACCAAGTGTATTGCAGATCATCTCTGTCATTTGAGGATGGGAGTTTCCCCCAAGGACGACAAGGTTACGAACCATATCTTCTGATATAGGGCAAGAAAATTTGAGGTAGTTGGAATTTGGTGATGATAGAAATGATTGTTGATTTGAAAGGTTTGGGTTGAAATGCGGGATTATTGTTTTTGAGGGATTTCTTTTCGTAGCCGCGTCAATCTGGGCTAGAGGGGCTAGAGGGCGGTCCAAGGGCTTTTTGAAATGAAGAAGAAAGAATTGAAATCGCACAAGAAACCAACGGACGGTTACGGGTAAGTGAGGTGTGAGGTGTGAGGTAGGTAATTGGTGATAATTTATTGTATAGCAAATGCCACAAATGCCACCGCTACTGTAGATGGATTATTATGTTGTCTCCAAGATGATCCTATTTTGTAATCAATTGAAAAGACTTTTCCTTTCCAGGTGGAAGGGGAGTTTGAATTGATATGAATGATTGAATGTAAAATATCACAAGCAAAAACTTTTGAGACAGACGGTCGGTCGCACATCAAGGAAAGAAAAAAAAAGATTCCAAGGTTCATTTGGTTAGCACGTTAGTAGGTCGGATCTGGTGACATGCTTAGCCTAATGAAGATAAGCTTTCAACCCCGCAACGAGGCTGAATAGGTAATTCAGCATTATTCAGCCTCGTTTAATCGATGTTTTGCATGAGATAATTAGGTAAGCAACAATTTGGTCAAGTTATTTCTCCTCAAGGCTGAAAGATTGTGAATCGCATTCGATGCCCATTACCACCTACCACAGAGGAGCAGCCACAACACAACAACGTCTTGGAAGTAACGCAATTGTTTCACTACAACACGTCAAGTCCTTCAGCAACATTAAATAATCAAAATGAAGATCTTAGAGGCACAATCAGCAACGTTGACCAATTACGAGGTCTATACGCATCTAAAGGATATTCAAAGTAAACATCGTACTGGAGGAAGAAGACCAGGAAATCTTGATAATGTTATGAAAGAGGTATCTATCTACCTCAACACAACGCTCAAATTCACAACTGATCAATTTTAGTTAATACAATACCTTGAAGAAGCCCCATCGCCTCTCGCACAAAAGCCTTGTCCATATAAAGAGGATACAATCAAGACTCTCCTCGCACAGCTTCGTCCATTCGATTTGACCAAAGCAGAAATCCTCATGATAATCAATCATCGACCCACATCGATGCCAACTCTAAATAACATTATCGAAGAGTTGGAGTTGAGGTTTCCAGATGAGAATGATCAGTGGGCAATTTTAGATGTTATCAGTGAGGTGCTGGGTGCACAGGACGCGGAAGAAATGAAGCAGACTATGGCAGATAATACAGAAATTGCCAAGAAGGATGAAAAAAAAAGACTAGAGGATGAACAGAAACTATACGAGTCTATGTTAGTGGATGGGTCGTGAGTGCGCAGAAGGATTAGGTACAGGTATTTCTTTCCCGAAGCACAATCTCAGACAGTGCGGACACAAGCAATTGGATGGCACATGTGTCAGCATATAATGACATTACTGCCGTTTGACCAGAATGGAGATGACAAGCCATTGGGCTCCCGAATTATCTGCCGATAGCTTGAAGCAGGCCACCAAGGGTGTTCATCCTTGTTTCTAAAAAGGAAAAAAATGGGTAGGCGTTCATGGCGCAGGGGTGTCTGTAAGCCCTCATATCTTACTATATCGGTCGATATCCTGCATTACGTCAAAAATGCCAACAATGATCAGAATATAGCTTTTGTGAAAAGCGACAAAAGGCTGTCAAGTGTTGAATGAGACCAAGATCTTCAACAAGGTAAATTGTTCAGGAGTCAAAGTGACGTTGGTGATTTATTGTGTTGTATGTTTTTAGCTCCAAGTGGAAACCAGGCTACTTGTTTCTCTATCGATTTTGCCTGTACCTCCAGGGCTTCCATAGAATATGTTTTCGCGCGTTATAATATACATTTGGCGCAATCCAGCGATTATTTCCCCCAGACTGCAAATCCAGCATACCCATTATTAAACGAAAAAGGAGTATTCTGTGAATCACAAGTCTTATGCACTGGACATTGCTCGCTTCCCGATTCACCCTGTCTCGGTGCCTACCCCATTTTCATTAAAAGAGACAAAATCTACCAGGTGCAGCCTTCTCTACCATAAAGAAATCCGTAGGAAACGGATTGCTGAAGGCGTGCTTTTTTGGGTTGCCCAACACTCCACCCGCCCACATCCCCGAGATGGATGGTGGTTCGGAACTGTATATTCTCGCTTCACTGGGACCGATTCTACTTAGCGATGCCAGCCACTCAGTCAGAGTGTGGGATAATAATGATGTTTTGCGTTTCGTTTGGATATCTGTATGGGTAAAGGCGAGGGTGGGAGGGTGAATGCTGCGCATGATTTGCTTCGGGTTGGCGAATGAGTGGATAGGGTTATGGTTGTTTGGAATGGATGATCAATCAAGGTAGGATAGGCATACCAAAATTCTATCTTTTGATATTGATACTTCTAGTCGTTGTCAATACCAAAATATATTCTCTTTGTACAGCAAGTGTGTGCGATTACAACACAGGCTTTGACGATACTCCACACCCCTTGAACTCAAAGTACCTGTGCCAATATCTAACAACGACTTGCATTGAAACTCGTTTACCTTACAATGTGTTTCCCCCAAGACATATGATGATCTCGTGGAAATGTACCAATTTGCGATTTACTCATGCTGGGTGGTATCTCAGGTATATATATCAACCAAACACAAAAATCCACCTTCTCAACAGGGAGAAGATGGAGTGATTCCGTTTAGCACTGGGCTCGTTGTTCAAAGATATGAAGTGAGCAAATCTCTTTCTCCTCACGATATTGTCTGTATTGGGTATGCCTACAGGATTAGCTAGCTCCTTCAATTTGTATTTGACTATATCAGTGACCCCGAAATCTAGCCAGATATAGCAACATTTGTACGGAACACCTCGGATTAGAATTTCAAGAGCTGAGTGGTTTTGAGTTAAGGTTCGCATGCACCTGCTTGTGTTGTACTAGTACATCGATATTCTTCAATGTTCATTGTATCATCTCATGTTGTTCTCGCTTCGGTGTCACCATTAGCAACCTCTCATTTCACACTCTCTTCTCATGATTCAATCGCGGGGTAGTCAATGGCATGATTTGTAAATTTACCAATTTCTTGCTAGAAGTTATTGTGTGTGATGAAAGCTTTCGTATATTTTATACCCATGTTATTGATACCAAAACCAACAACCTACACCTAAAGTTTAGCTTTCCTAGACTCCACCTCTCTTTGTTTCAATCTCTGGGTCAATTCTTCAATCGTAGATGGAGCCTTAGTATCAATAGGTTTCCACCAAGGCCAAACACTTGGTGCATTTTCTTGCATATTCCCTTTGAACTCCGGATCTCTCTTCTCCATAAAACCTGCCATATATTAGCATAAGTCACCATAAAAATTGTCCACTACATACTTCTAATCCCCTCTTTCTTATCCTCCGCCCCAAATAACTCCAACAAAATTTTACTATCCAAAAGATGTGTTTCCTCCGCCGTCCCCGGACCTCTCCACATCAAATCTCTCATAGTCGCTGTTGATACCGCACTTGTGTTTTTAGCTACATCGCTTGCGAGTTCTAATGCTCGTGGGAGAACTTGTTCAGGAGGTAAGATCTCTGAGAAGAGGGAGAAGAGAAGGGGAGATGTGGAAGGGTAGATTGAGCCTGTTGTGGTGAGGTGAATGGCGCGGGAGAGACCGATGAGACGGGGGAGAAAATAGGAGGAACATGCTTCCATTATTATGCCACGGCGAGCGAATACGAATCCAATTTTTGCGGTTGAGGAAACGATGCGAATGGAGGTGGGGAGGGTTACTGAAGTAGATTAGGAAAGAACTAATGGTGTAAGAAAGAAGAGTTGGAGAAAGAGATAGGTATGTAGTGGAAATCTGATGCTTACAGGTTATGCCTACACCTACAGCTGAGCTACGAAATCATTGGTTATGCTCAGAGTATGCCACTTGAGGGCTGTGTCCTCCAGGGACCTATTTACTTACCCGTTGATGGCCGCAATCGTAGGTTTTGTACATCTATGGATAGCTAGTGCTACCTAGGTAGGAAGAGTGGTTAACAAGATCAGCATGAAGGGAGTTCAACTCCCCCAAAACACAATAGAACGAAACACGCATACCTTCCCACCACCATCCCGATGTGTCAACGCGGTATCATTCTCATACGACAATCCAGCCTCCAAATCAGCCCCCGCACAAAACATCTTTCCATGGCCTGTAATGACAATGCATTTTACTCTAGGATCCAGTGACAAGAGATTGAAGGCTGTTTCGAGATCGTCGGTCATAGTGTCTGTGAATGCATTGTGTTTTCCAGGTCGGTATAGTGTGATTAGGATGGTTGGGGTGGGTGTGTTTGAGGATTCGGGTACGTGAGAGATGCGGATGTGTTGGAAGGGAAGGGTTGAATAAGATGCTGGAAACGATGATTCGGAGGACATGTTTGGTTTTCTGACTTTACTTGAGACTTTGATATGTTGATAGTGTTTATCTGGTTTAACTTTGCATGTGGAAGTTAATGGTAATCAGAAAGTTCCGACTATAGCCCCAGAAATATGTATCTACCACCAAGGCACTTTCCAGCCTACCTAGTAGCTATGGAAGCGGTAAGGGATGATAGCGACGTTCTTTTGAATAACAAATTATGAGATGCGCAAAGCAATACAAAGATCAAAATCCGTAAAATCTAAAGTAATCAAGATGTTGAAGTGACTACTTCAGAACTTATGAAAAAGACAACGAAATGATATTCAACTCAAACCCAGCATATAGCATCTCGAAATGCCGAGGATAGATCTTATGCGGGGTCACCGGGAGCCCCCTGGCTCATGACACGTGAGGGAAGGTCATGATTGTTGGTGATCGACTTCAAAGGTCTAACGACTAAAAGACATGTAGGATATTACTTTCCTGAATACGTATATATATATATGATCGAGGTGTCCGATACTTTCAATGAAGACATACCATACATGTTGGAGCAGTACAGATTTAGATTCAAGCCCTAAATCTATGTTCTACGAATGATGACGTCACGGTCGACGCATACCATACATAAGCTAATGAGATGGAGGTTCAGAATCTGATTAATATCGATTGTCGATATCAATATCAATATCGATAGGTATCTCTCGGAAAAGAAATCGTTTAGTCACGAATATTGATCCCATTTATAAGAAGAGGTTGTTGATTAGATATCGCGGGGAAGCTTCAAAAAAAGCAAATCATTTTATTCCCTGTCATCTTTGTGTTACCCCTGGCCTGCATCCCCCACCTTCCTAATCTCAACAGCTTTCTAAGATTCATAACATACAACACACTGTCGACATCAGCACTTTCATCACTTTCATCCATTCAGTCAAATCATCGAAATCTCAAGAATCAAATCATACACGATGCCTACCAAAGAATCTGTTTCGACCGATAAGGCACCACCGCCAATGCCATTCTTCTCTCAAGCCATTAAATGTCAAGGAATGGTTTACTGCTCAGGTAGCATTGGGATGGATGTTGCTACTATGAAGCTTGTCGAAGGAGGTGTCGCCGATCGTTGCGTATGTCTCAATTCATATCCACAGATTCTAATGTGCAACATAACTGAATGTCAAATCTAGAAGCAATCACTCTTGAACCTCCAGGCGGTCCTTGAAGCGGCTGGCAGTAGCATTGATAACGTCGTCAAGGTCAATGTCTTCCTAACTAAGATGGAAGATTTTGCTGCCATGAACAAAGTTTATGCAGAGTTCTTCCATAAAGATCCTAAGCCAGTCAGGACTTGCGTTGCGGTGCACCAATTGCCATTGGGAACAGATGTGGAAATTGAATGTACAGCTCATCAGTAAGGTAATATATTTCTTTGGTGTATATATGAAAATTATGATTGACACGGCATTTTCAGGGGAGATGTATCGATGTCGTCGACCAATTTACTATCCAGGGCAAATCTTATGACTAAGAACTGGTAGTAAGGTATCAAGATATACTTTCCCAAGGTTACAAAGAATCTAAATGCAAAAACTTTTACAATTATTTAGCCCCATGCAGTGCTTTCGTTTATGATTTTCGACTCGTTTCGGAAAAGAAAGAGGTGATGCTTCCAGCTTATCTTTTTTCTTTGTATAGTCGGCATTCTTCGTTTCTTTGTGAAACGCTCCTTGATTGTTCCTCGATTTTTCTTTTGTTATCTACCCATCTCTAGCAACATTTCAACATTGCAATATCGTGAAGACTCAAACTACACGTTACGCAGATTTTATTCAATTCAATTAACTTCATCAATATGTCGTTTCTGCGAAATCGCACCAACTTCCAAACGCGAGATGACGGGAATTCAGATAATGAGAATATTCCAGGCCAAGGCGACGAAAACGTCTTATTTCAAACAACGGGAAGAACCCCTCCCTCCCAATTAGTCGGCCAACAAATTCCAAGCCCAGTTTTAACCCAAGACCGAAGAAATAAAGCACGAGATGCATTGTTAGCGGTGCGAGGCGCTGGCGATAAATTGAAGAGCATTAGACTCCTCAGTGGTCTAGTCAGTAGTTCCGTAACAGATGTCATTCCTGCAAGCGCAGAATCTCAACAAGTGGCCAAACTTGATGACCTCCCCCCATTAGCAGACTTAGCGCTAGCCGATGGACCAACCGCGAGGAACCAAGAGCCGGTCAGAAGAACAAAGTGGTTCGGGAAAGCTCAATCACGACCCACCACTATGGCCGACATAAGAAATTTCATGCCCATTCAATATGAGTACCCTCCACACCCGGAAAAAGATCGCAGTAATGAATGGTTTCAGAATGCATATGCTCTCTTGTTCGATCGTATCGTTGGGCTTGCTAGAGATTATTTTGGGTTTCAAGACCTACAGAGGGATTTTCACGAACCTTGGGCCGTTGACATGCCAGATGAGTTTCTGAGATATGTGGAACTTGTTGCTGAGCCAGATCCTGCAGTTGGGGGATGGGATGAGATCATAATAAATACGGAA
The DNA here is from genome assembly GCA_002162505.1 of Myriosclerotinia scirpicola. Classification (NCBI taxonomy): domain Eukaryota; kingdom Fungi; phylum Ascomycota; class Leotiomycetes; order Helotiales; family Sclerotiniaceae; genus Myriosclerotinia; species Myriosclerotinia scirpicola. The sequence continues at coordinate 1,674,485 of NGKG01000001.1, forward strand.
ACGAGGAAATATCTTATCGTTGGTATTATAGTAAGGATTCTGGAAGTGAAGGTTTTCGCGCCAAGTCTATGGGGAAATACTAAAGAGGGGGAAGATCTTCTTCATGGTTTGGATCGTGCACTTCTTGATAGTGAAGGTATGAAATCATCATTTCCAACAGATGAATATTTAAGTACAAGATCGTGCTAACACAATTCTCCCCTGCAGGTTACAGTCGTCAGGAACTCCGATGCAAATCCATCCGCACTCTTCTAGGCGGGGCATCCCTAACTCCCAACTTCCACTCGGATTGCACAACCCTCACCGCACAAGTGATGCTTCTTTTCGCCCCTCTCTTTAACTACCTCACCCTTCTTCCCGCCCGCCCCAACACCAACACACCCCTCCCCACAGCCCTCTACCAAAGCCTTCACAACATAATCTCCAGCGCCGCCTACCTCTCTCTCTGCGCCCGTCTTTCCCCGACCATAATCCACATCTCACATCTCATCCCTGGTACCCCCTACGTTCCCGAAGAACACACCTCCATCCTGCAAGTGTCCTGGACCTTTTCCAGAACCGTCGTTCAAAACAACTGGACCAGAGATCATGCATTGCTAGAAACTGAACTTGCCAAGGCCGAAGGCTATGTATTGGGCTATAAAGATGCCGGTCGTGAGACTACAAAGGCAGGACGACAAGCTGTTCAAAGATTTGAAGAGGCTCAAAGAAAATTGACTGAACATAAACCACCGGGGTATACGCATCGGGCTAGCGTGAAGATTGCGGTGTGGCCTAATACACGGAGATATTGGGCGGGAAATGGAAAACCGGGGGGTGAAATGGATGGACAGAGTATTTACAATCTTACGAATGCCGGGGCCGTATTCTACTTAAAGGAAACAGACAAACCAGTCGAGTCACTATTTACATTTGTGGCGCAAAAGAAGAGGAAATTTTATGCGCACAGAAGAGCTAAGGATTTCCTAGCCGTCGCGGGATTATTATCTGTAGGCATCTTCCTCGTTCTCCTATATCTGATTGGATGGACGGAATTAGTAGACGCAATCGACAAATTCCTCAAGCAAATGACAAACCATCTCCAATACTATTTGGCCAGGGCCAAAGGAAAAGCATATCAAGCCTACGAATACTCCGGGGGCCCCGGCGTAGAATGGTTTGACAAGACTAGGGAGCATGCGCTTGAAGAGGTGAAGGATAGGTATTCGAAGGCTTGGGATGAAATTGCCGAACAGGCTGCCAAGGCGGGGGATGCGTATGGAAGGGCTACTTCTGTGGTGGGGGAGAAGGTGGGCGAGGCGACGGCGGCGGCGGGCGATCGGTATGGTAGGG
>NGKG01000001.1:1681045-1706157 GCA_002162505.1 Myriosclerotinia scirpicola
TTTTTTTTCAAAACTAAGAGCGATGTACTTGCTAACTCAACTTCTATTTCCGCAGATGAAAATCGAAGCCGAATTGTCTTCTAATCGTTTGAAGAACTCTGAGTGGTGCCGAAAAGAATTACAAATTAATCTTGGTTATATTCAACTATAGGATAATAATATCGATTGGCAAAAAGTTTATCAATCATATAGGTTAGGTCAGAGTATAGAAATATGTCTTTTTTCAGATGGTATTCCTCCAAACCCATTCAGATCCTCCCTCAGATGGTATTCCTCCAAACCCATTCAGATCCTCCCTCACATTGTATTCCTCAAAACCCATTCAGATCCTCCCTCAGATTCTATCTTGTCATATGTCCTGTAAATCTTCGCCATACACTTCGACCTTATTTTGTAGAAATTATTTACATCTCCATTAGACACTGCCCTGCCAAGATCTAAGAAAACCTGCTCAAAATCGTCCTCTAACTGTAGGTCGATCTGTGCTATCCACAATATCAAGGCAGCTAATCGCTTTTCAAGATTGTCTGTAACATCTTTAAACCGAACTTTGGAATGACGATCCATATAGGACTTATCTATCGGGCATAGTTAGTAATGCATGAGAAATCTTAAGGGGGAAAAAGACGTATAAAAGGAATCCCTCACTAGACTTAAGGATACCCGATGGTGTAGAGTTGGAAGATATCTCGTTATATTTGCGCTTCCGCTCTATGCGCAATTCTTCATCGGAGTCGGTGTCCACAAGATCTTGGTCGGGATCACGGGAAGATGGTAGATTATTATCTTTATCGTTAAGATGTCAGCACTATCACTCGCTATTAGGTCAATTGTCGAATCACCTTTGGGATCTTGTAGAGAGTCTTGACGTTCCGCTGGATGTTTCTGCTTCGCAAACCGATTGAAATTCGTCCACATATCGCATACCATATTGGATCTGTATACATCCCGAGTTGTAAAGTCACCTGTAAAGGTTCCTCTATATATATGAGAGATCTTTTCCCAAAGTTGTGTAATCTTCAATGTATAACCTGATGTATATACACAGAACCTTTTAGCTTGGGAAAGGGATTGTAAATCAGCCAAAAATTGTACAATATTGTCCGATGCAGGAGTAAAGGAATGCTTCTCGATAGAAGGCATAAACACTGTACCAGGATTTTCGAGCTCGAAGTATATACGGGAAACAGTAGTAGTATCGGTAGATAAACCAGCTTTTGCTATAGCATTACGAGTGTCGAGACAAGCCTGATATGGTGAAGTTGCTGAGGTGCTACCTTTTCCCTTCTCAAACAAGCTAGCTTGGAGAACAAAGTAGAGCGGTTTTTTACGTATTGTAGCGGATTCAGGGCTTACTGTAAGCCTAACGAATGTACTAAACCAAAAGAGTAACTTAGGTTCATTCTGTGTACCAAGGTCCACATTCATTCGGAGTTGTTGAGTTGATGTACCAATATACTTATATGGTTCAGATTCGCCCCATCTGATAACTACAGGTATATCTGTACAGCCGAACATTGGGGATGATATAGTAGCTGGGATATCTGTTAGCACTATTATGATAGGTAATAGTTGATACTAATACGAATAGAATCAGAAGCTTTGGAATACTATACTCAACAAATGTATCTATTGAGAAACCAAATTTGATAGTCCCCTTACTACAGGTGACATCTGACTTCCTTCAAGAGGTAGTACTGAGTCATCCTAGTACAGGTAACATCTGACTTCCTTCAAAAGGTAATACTGAGTCATCCTAGTACAGGTAATATCTGACTTCCTTCAAGAGGTAGTACTGAGCCATCCTAGTACAGGTAACATTTGACTTCCTTCAAGAGGTAATACTGAGTCATCCTAGTACAGGTAACATCTGACTTCCTTCAAGAGGTAATACTGAATCATCCTAGTACAGGTAACATCTGACTTCCTTCAAAAGGTAATACTGAGTCATCCTAGTGCAGGTAACATCTGACTTCCTTCAAGAGGTAGTACTGAGCCATCCTAGTAGAGTGGGGGACTTAAAGCCCTCTTACTACAGGTAACATCTGACTTCCTTCAAGAGGTAATACTGAGTCATCCTAGTACAGGTAACATCTGACTTCCTTCAAGAGGTAGTACTGAGTCATCCTAGTAGAGTAGAGGGGCCCTCTTACTACAGGTAACATCTGACTTCCTTCAAGAGGTAGTACTGAGCTATCCTAGTAGAGGGGCCCTTTCACTACAGGTAACATCTGACTTCCTTCAAGAGGTAGTACTGAGTTATCCTAATAGAGTAAAGGGGCCCTCTTACTACAGATAACATCTGACTTCCTTCAAGAGGTAGTACTGAGTTGTCCTAGTAGAATAGAGGCGCCCTCTTACTACAGGTAACATCTGACTTCCTTCAAGAGGTAATACTGAGTTATCCTAGTACAGGTAACATCTGACTTCCTTCAAGAGGTAGTACTGAGCCATCCTAGTAGAGTAGAGGGACCTAAACCATCTAACCTTTGGTTGTGTGTCGGAAAGACTGTACGTGTATATTCGTAATAGATAATATGCGATGATAGAAAGGGCGAGGACGATGGAAAGGGCGAGGATGATGGAAAGGGCGAGGATGATGGAAAGGGCGAGGATGATGGAAAGGGCGAGGACGATGGAAAAGGCGAGGACGATGGAAAAGGCGAGGACGATGGAAAGAGCGAGGATAATAGAAAGGGTGAGGATGATAGAAAGGGTAAAGATGATGGAAAGGGTGAAGGCGATAGAAAGGGCGATAGCGATAGAAAAAGGGTGAGGATGATGGAAAAGGCGACGACGATGGAAATGGTGAGGACGATAGAAAGGAATAGAGATGGGAGATAGAGGGATATCCGTAATAGATGTTGTAGGATATCGATGGTGATAGTAATAGATGTTGTACAATTAAAAACAAAAGAGAAGTAAGCTAGGTCACTGGTAGAGTTATTAATGCTACCTACATACTCGGGCTACCTAGGTACGAAGTATCAGCTAGCTACATTGACGTGAGGCATTTTTTCGATTGGCCAGATCCCAATGCAGAAAACTCACCAGGATCCGCCCCTCCCGAGGTCCCCCTCGACAGAGTGTCGATACGTTCATTCGCGGCGCAGCTAGGCAGCAGCTAGTGAGGCATTTTTTTCGATTGGCCAGACTCTAAGGCATAAATGCAAGATAAGGCGAAAACATCTGTGGACGGAAACGCGGAGGGCTTGCCCGATATGTATGGCACAGCGCAGCGGGGAATACCTACTAGGTATGCATTGGCCATCCCCGAAGTCTCACGTGAGTACGTAGAAGAAACGCGTTTCTTGTACTTCGCGTTCATACTTTTGCTTTACAACTTTCATTCACAACCCAACTCACTCATCTCCCATTCCTCATCTCGTCAACCTTCCCATTTTCTCTTCTAGAGCGAAGCGAAAAAGCCTCCACGGCAGTGGCCTAGCGGAGCGTCATATTCAATTCTCTCATAACTGTTGTTCATGTTAACCATCCAAGCACACACAAATAAACCCCCGCACATCACCTATATTCACTCCAATACAAACGGTCGCAGAGGAAAAGGTAACATAATATCCATTCCAGGTTATCATCGAATTTGGGTATCTCATACATCCATTAGTTTTCAATGCTAATGTGTATATTTTGTGCCATAGATATTCTTGTCGCGACAATTACCTCCCTCCTCCATTCACCAACACTCGGCAGACCGCGGTAATCCTCCAAAGTCAACAAAATGTCGAAAATAAATAAGATGAGAATATGCGGGTTAGTGTCCTCCGATATTATCCATGAATTGGGGCCACCTAGGTAGGTAGTTGAGCTTACAAGTTCCCGCTTCTATAGGGTGCGGTCTTTTGATCACAAGGGTTGGGAGAATATCGCTTTTAATACCCCTCTAACACTCATTGTCGGGTTCAATGGGTCGGGTAAGACTGTATGTGTTGGCCTACAGATCAAGTCCAGGACTTAACTGATGTCCAAACAGACGATTATCGAATGTTTAAAATATGCAACCACTGGCGTACAACCACCGAATAGCAAGGTCGGAGGGGCTTTCATTCATGATCCTAAAGTACGTAGCCCATCGATCTCCGATGCAATTTTCATGCATGGTACTTACTTGGGTTAGCTTTGCGGTGAGAAGGAGGTATTGGCACAAGTCAAGCTTTCTTTTCAAAGTACGACAGGAGCAAGTATGGTCATCACAAGAAGTTTGCAACTCACGGTTACCAAGACAGCGAGAAAAGTGAAGACTTTAGATGCCGGATTGCAGATCAACAACGGCGGCGAAAGAAACGTTGTGTCTCACAAGATTGGAGATATGGATAAAATCATGCAAGAAGCTTTGGGTGTTTCTGAAGCCGTTTTGGACAACGTTATCTTCTGTCACCAAGATGATTCATTGTGGCCAATGAGCGAGCCTTCGATCCTCAAAAAGAAGTTCGATGACATATTTGAAGCAACAAGATACACCAAAGCTGTCGATAGCCTGAAAGCTCTAAAAAAGGATTATGCTCAGCAGATCAAAGGCATGATAGCAGATGAGTCGATCGCCAAGGATAACAAGGATAAGGGAGAAAAAACCAAGAGCCGTTGCGAAGAACTTTCAGATCAAATTGAGAAATTGTCCGAAGAGGCCCTAAAAGACAAAGCCAACATGATAGCAGCCCAAGAGGTGGTTGACGAAAAACAGAGACAGGCGAGCGAAGTTTGGGACTTGGTTCAAAAGCTGAGGACTAACAAGGAACGAGTCCAATTCAGTGAGGAAAACCTAGAGGCGCTCCAAAAGAGAATTAAGCCACTTTCTGAATCGGATGAATGGCTCAGATCAACATTGGATCAATACGCCGATCGAATACTCGAAATGGAACAACAAGATGAGCAGCTTCAGAAGCAATATCGAGATCAGCAGCAGAAGATGTCAGCAAATACCAGCGAACTTGGTAAAAAGCAAGCAGACTTGGGTCGGCAACAAGCATTGAAACAAACCTACGAAGCAGAGCTCGAATCTCGAGTTCAGCTGATTAAGAGTGCTGCATCTAAGCATTCCATCCGAGGTTACGATGACGACATCAACGAGTCTCGTGTGAATGAATTTATAGAGAAGATCAAAAAGCTATCTCGTGACAAGGAGCGTGATTTGGAGCGGATAAAGGCAAACACTAATGACGAATTGAAAAGCGTCCAGACCACATTGACAGAGCTTCAGAATCAACATGCAATACGTGTTCAAGAAAAGGTGACGGCCAAGCAGACGATATCCACTAACGACAGGAAGGTGGGTCCTAAACAAACAGAACTTGGGTTCATTCAGTTCGATGAAGGTGATAAAACCGACCTAGAGTCCTCCCACCAGGAGACTAAGGATCTTTTGGAGAAGCTTAGAAACAATTTCGACGGTGCAGGCTGGGATAATCGCATCAGCACCAGTAATGTACGTTTGCGGGAACTCGAAGATGAAGAGAAATCTTTGAGAAAGGAGGCATTTGAGATCAATAAACGCTCCAACGACCGCGCGCAACTTGATTATGTCACCGGAGAACTGAGGAAGACGAAAGGAAAACTAGACACCATGAAGGCGACTCACGGTGCAAAGCTTGATTCAATTCTTGGTGCAGACTGGCAAGTCGATACCCTTGGAAAGGATTTCCAACGTGCTCTAGATAGGGAGAAAGATGAAGTTTCAGACGCCACAAATGAACAAGAAGCCGCCAAAAAATCTCACTCCGAAGCAATTTTTCGATTCAATGCACTTCGTGACGATCTCAAAGCTAAGAAAGACCAACTAAAAGCTTGTGAGAACGCCGTGCTCAATTCTCTTAGAGATGAAGATGGAAAGCCATTAGTTAGCGTCGAAGAATACCCCAGGGAACTGAACCAACTGGAGGAGGAGCGTGATGAGGTCCGAGATAGTATCGATGGTTTCAAGCACAAGATCGAATATTTCACCCAATGCCTAACCACTATCCAGACGAAAGACATGTGTAAGCTTTGCGAGAGACAGTTTGTAGAAGAAGGGCATCGCTCGGCCGCAATGAAGAAAATTCAAAAACTTCTCAACAAAGATGCTCGAGAAACTTTGCAGGGACAGCTGGAGATTTACAATGAACAAATCAAAACTGCAAAAGCAGCTCAATCACAGTATGACATCTATCAGTCCCTCAGAGACGAAATCCCAAATGTCGAGAAAGACCTTAAGAAGGCGGATGATGAAAAAAGAAGATTACTTGAAGTAGTCGAGCACCATGACGAAATTGTCGAACGCAAGAACGCTAGACAGAGAGATGTCGAATCTCTGTCACATATAATCTCCTCGATCATCAGATATAAAAGTGATATCACCGACCATGAGGCAAAGATCGATAGCTTATCCTCTCAGCAAAGTATTGCTGGAAGCATGATGACTGCTGATGAAATTCAAGAACGCCAGACAACCTGCAGTGAAAGTATGCGCGAGGTCCGAGAACAATTGACCAAGATTTCATCGGAGAAGGATGCAGCCAAAGACAAGATAAATGACATGGAACGTGATTTGTCTCGCAAATCACAAAGGCTTCGGGATATTATTCACGGACTGGCCAAGAAACAATCCTTGCGAAAGGAGATTGATGAGCTTCTCGAGAGCAATCTACAACAACGTGAAGCCATGAATCGTGCCGATACCGAGCTGGAAGCGTTGAAACCGAAAATTGACACCGCAAAGGCTAAATACGAGGATATTCAACAGCAAGGTCATGCAAAGGAAAGAGAAGTCCGATCTCAGAAGGAAAAATTGGCAGACACCGTCCGTCAATTCTTGCAACACGAGAAAAATATCAATGGATACATTGATAATAGTGGACCCGAAAAACTCTCTGCTTGCGAACGAGCAATCAAAGCCATTCAACAGGATCAGAAGCGCATTGGCGAGGAACTGAACGGGATCACTACCGATTTGAATGCTCTTCGAGCCAAAAAGAGTGATTCCGATCGGTTGAAGACAAACATCAGCGACAATATCCTATATCGTGAAGAATTGGCTAAACTGGAAGTGTACAAGAAGCAAACTGTTGACTTAGAAGCACAAAATGTGGAGGGAACTTTTCAAACTCTAACAAAAGAGGCCCAGAAAAAAGAAGAAAGCTTCTACGAACATCGCCGTCTATATCAACAGAAAACAGCCGTTCTCGCAGAAAAGGACGAAAATTTGCAACAATACATAACTGATTGGGATCTCAACTACAAGAACGCTCGAACGGAGTACCGCACAGCCATGATCAAAGTCAAGACGACAAAGGCTGCTATTGACGATCTAGGCAAGATGATTACAGCTATGGACAAAGCAATTGTGAAATTTCACAGCGTCAAAATGGAGGAGATCAACCGAATTGCTGGTGAACTTTGGCAGACCACATACCAGGGTACGGATGTCGATACGATCATGATTCGATCCGAAAAGGATGAAGGTGAAACCGCAGCTGGCAACAAGAAAACTAATTACAAGTATCGAGTTGTGATGGTCAAACAAGATGTCGAGATGGATATGCGTGGTCGTTGCAGTGCTGGTCAGAAGGTTCTAGCTTGCATCATTATTCGTCTGGCGCTAGCTGAGTGCTTCGGTATTAATTGTGGTGTAAGTACTCTCTCTCTTTTATATTTCATAAATCACTAACACCGTTTCACAGCTCATCGCACTCGATGAACCTACTACGAATCTAGACCAAGACAATATCAAAGCACTTGCGGAATCCCTTCACGGCATCATCAAATCCCGTCAACAGCAAGCTAATTTCCAACTCATCATTATTACTCACGACGAAGAGTTCTTGAAGGTTATGCAATGCTCTGATTTCTGTGATGACTTTTATCAGGTTAGTAGGGATCAGGAGCAAAATAGTAAGATTGAGAAAGTTCCGATTTCGCAGGTCATGGAGGGGAATTAACTGGCTTTGGGTGCGGGGGACGGAGAAGCTACTTGTATTGTTGTTTCATATTTGAGGATTTCTTTTTGGGGGGAGGGGGGGGCTACTGTAATCATATGGATGGGTGCTTGATATCCCTCGGAGTTGTAAAGGCATATGAAGTGAGCTTTTTGCATAGCTTGCTTGTAATTTGAATTTAGCTAAGGTGCATATACTTTAATGATATAATGATACTGAGATATGAGATCGTTTACACATAGTTCTTCATAGCTTGTGAAGAATATCTAAACGCACCAGTGCGTGTGTAAATGATTTCCTTTGCACCACCATACCCAACTGACGATCAAATACAAGAATCTTACGGTTACAACATGCATCGCCACCTCCAATTCACAATCTGCACAAACGCCTCCATGATCTGGCTAATGGTATCCTGCAATAATCTATAGACTTCATTCATTTCATTCACTTTACTTAGTCCATTGATCGGTAATGTTATTATTTATCTAGCGGGATCTTGTATCCTCACTTTTATCATCCCTCCAGATACAACATTGTTGCGATCCAATGATCCTGGGTATTTAGGTTCTTGTTCATTTGGGGTGCGTGCAACTTATAGATGTATGGCTGAGGGAAGAGGGAAGAGGGAAGAGGGAAATTTTTACTAGAGAGTAATAGATGGTGAATACGGTATACGGTATACCTGGAAAAGAAAAGTAGGTAGGACCGGGAGTCGTGGGTAGGTAGGTAGGTAGTTGATCTGGTGTTTTGGGATGGGAGAATGGTGGATTGGGTGTGAGATTTTTGGGTTCAGGAAGGCGAGATGCAGAGGGCTGAGAAGAGGGAGAGTTTTTGGTGGGAGAGGAGGAGGTTGGGGGTTTAGGGGTTCGCGTTGTGTAGGGTGGGTTATGCTCAGATGGTTATGGTTTGCTGCTACCTATTTTCTGCGAGAAAAGTTTGTGGGTGAAGTCGAAATATGCTTGGGAAGTGAGCGATTGGAGAGAGGGGGATAGGGATGGGGATGAGAATGGGAATGGAGATCCCAGGTGCAGATTGTGAGATATGCTGGAGTGAAGGGGTGAAGGGTGAGATGTTGTGGGAAAATCGTTGGGGGAATATCGTGGTGCTTGGAGTTGTGTATGGCTATGGCAATGGCATGTTGGATATGTACCGAGGCCCATATCGACGATTTTGCCAAAACCCCAAAAATAGATTTTGAGGGTGTTGATATCATAAATCACTTAATCAATAATAACTTTTCAACAAATAGGTATACAACTTTATAAATTAAAGATTTTGAATCTTTAAGATCTTATTTATACTTATATAATGAAATAATATATTTTATATAAATACTTATTTAATAAATAATTATTAAAAGTATTTATAAAAAAGATTCTAAATTTATTTGAAGCTTGGACCTTGAACTAAAATGTGGGGTAAATTTTCTTTTTAAATAATAGTTTATAGTTTTATATTATAAAATTATGAAAAACTATAAAATAGTTTATTAATAATACTTAGTATTATAATTTCAAGTATTAATTATAATATAATATTAATATTAATATTTTAGCATTATTTGTTAAAAAGTTATAAATTTTTAAAATAAATATAATTTTTTTTATTTTTTTGAAAGTTCAAGCTATAAATAAGCCTTATTAGTATTACCGATATATACTCGATGAAGAACATCAAAATATCTTCAATATTATATTAATTTATAACTTAATAACTAATAGGGTTAAAACCCTAAAAAAAGTATTTTAAGATTCTTTTCAATTAGCAATATATAGTTACTTAAAATTTAAAACAACTTTATTAATTGGTTATTAAAGAATATTAAGATTAATAAATTATAAATTTCAAAATTTATATTTTAGCATTATATAATTTATAAAAACACGCCTTCAAAATCTATTTTTGGGGTTTTGGCAAAATCGTCGATATGGGCCTCGGTATATGTTTTTTTTTGAGGAGAACAAAATATTAAAATGGGGCTCGAAGGTGGAGGAATTGGGGTAAGTAATAAGTTACAATAGTAACTCGAGCAGTAAGCCCGGTGCGATTTTAATGATCCGGATACCTACTTACCTAGGTAGAAGAAGAAGGAAGCCGTAGGGTTCGGCTAGCTAACGAAATTAAATAGAAGTGATTTTGTTCTAGAAAGTAGGAGAATTGTATATTCATTGGATTTAGTTTGCATTGGGTTCCTGGGTTTGGATTTATAGGGGTATTCACTGGGTTTATCCGGGTTAGCGAGGGGTGTAGGTAGGGAAGCAGGGATTGGCTTTTTGAGCTGGTGATGAGCTGGCGACGAGCTGGTTTATTATGACGTTGGTTGTTATCTGGCAGACTGCTATCCTCAAAGTTAACGGTTGTGCTTTCTGTATGTAAGTATACTTAAATTTCTCAGTCACAAGCGAAGTATCATGGAAGCAAGATGTGCGACTAGTAACCCCTGATATGGGGTGTGATCGGGGCAGCTATTTGTGAGGAGGGTGTTCGGGGAATAGAAGATTGAGTGAGTGAGAGGATGAGATGAGATGGGATGGAATTGCAAGGCAAAGCAAAGGATGAAAAGAACAGGAAGAAAGGTGGACTCGAATGGAGATGGGGAAACTTGTTCTATGATGTTCCAACGACTTAAGCAGCGGGACAAGGTATTCAGAGCCTGGAGAAATATTAATCAACGAATCAAATCCGAGGAAACGGTCGGGATTCATCTTTTAATGGATAGAACTATATGTTGATTGTATTAATTTGAATCTTGAAATGGTATATGAAGATGGAGAATACAGATATGAATCCCATCGTTACTCGTGCGTCTTTGTTGATTCAGTACCTCATCCCTTCCTCGAAAACTATCCTCGCACATATTATTCATCTATTGCCTTCTTTAGATGACCACCTTTACTGAAGCCCTCAGGCTACAATTTGTGAAACATATATCATTTGCCCACAAAGACGTTATTTGCGTAAATTCCCTCGAGTAAATCGCGCCTTTGATGCGGTGTTTCAAAGTTCATGGAAGAGGCGAATTGAACCAACCATTGTCAGTGAGAAACAAGTCCGATGAGCCTGGGAATATTATCAGGACAAGTATCGAACAATATCTCTCGAAGATGTATATATTCCCGCATCTTTCTACTGAAAAACAATCTTTCCGTATCATCCATCCGATAAATCATCATAACATCACAACCATCTCCAACTACTTCCCAAACCCGTATTTAAAACTTGTGAAATCTACTACTCTACGCTCAACTGTCAAGAAACTTCTCACTTCATTCCCGCCACCCCAAACACCCGCGGCCATGAATTCCCAAAACTCAAAAGACCCCTATTCAAAGGGCGTTCGATCCGTTTCAAAACAACGGTTCCTCAAGCTTCGCCGTGCAAAGAACAAGTCTTTTCACGAACGCTCTGACTACCCCGAAAAAGCCTTGGTTCATGGCCGAGATCATGATCGAGCTGGTGACAAAGTTATGACCCAGAAGCGTCGGGCTGAAAGAAAAGACAACGAACCTGCGGAGACACTTTCTGACTTGAGTATGTGACTTGGAGATGATATGTGTATGGTATGAAGCAGATAAGAGTCGGAGGATGCTTTTAGGTGAATGTGCTTTGAGAGAGACGTACGCGAAGAGGTCAGATCAGGTGGGTTGAGAGAGAGAGTTTAATATCAATAAATTGTTTGTCAAAATTCCTTTAATTATCTTTGCTTAATGATGAAACTCCAATGGTATAAACTTCATAAATCGACTCAAAGTTTCAAAAACGCCGTTTATACGTTCCCATCTTATGCTGACGTACGCTCTGAATTTCCCACGCCACCATCACTATATGCCCTTCTTCGCATTATTAACGTTACTCGCGTGAGCCAACAAAAACTTGCAGCATGTGAGTGTGAACTTACACGCTCTGCTCCATGCATCATCTTGTGCTATTCCTAGTTTTATACTCACTTCCCCTATCTTCTCCCCTTCAATTCTATATGGCAATTTAAGGCCTCTTCCAGTCTCTGAAGTCTTGGCAGATTCCTGCTCAACAAAAGCACCAAGTTGACGCATGCATTCCAGGAATGCTTCCATAGCTATATCGAACTTGCGATGCATAAAAGTGAGCCCTAGGGGCATATCGCCAGAGGAATGAAGTTCGAGAATAGATTTCTTGGGGGGTCTGACATTACTACCACGTTGGGAGCTAGAACGACTTGCGGACGGCGAGGGATAATCATAACGAATTATTCGAGAGGTGGAACCCATGGGCTGAAGCTCGTATCCTTCAAATTTGAAGCCCAGTCGGTCAGCAACAGTAGCTAAGAGAAGCAGTGCATGACCCCATGCTGCGTTTATTTCCGGCCAGTCCACCGGCACACTCGAGAGTCGTCCCAGTCGCAGGCCATTTATCGTGCCAAAACTTCCGTCGTGACTTATGCAGAACGTATCGTTGTAGACATTCGTTCTTTGTAATTTCTCTAGTAACTGTGAATCGTGATCATACTGAAGATTAATGCTATCCCGTATGTTTTGGAACTCCGAGAGCTTCATAGCAAACTCATTTCGATCACTCCAGAACTTCTCTTCCTCAATATCGAGAGCCCTAGCTTCTTCTTCCAATTGAGCATTTTCTTCGTCCACCGCAGCAGTCTCCGCTTCGATTTTCTTCAACTCTTCTATTGCAGCGGCCTCATCTGCCCGGACTTTTGCAAGAAGGTTGTTCGCTTCCTCTACTTCCTCTTCTGTTGGTACTTCGGCGTTAACCTGCTTCAAAAATCCAACATATGCATCCCTTTCTCGAGTCGCAGCTTCTAATCGTTTTTGTAACCCATCGACCAGCATTTCGGTACACTCAACACAGATAGGATGATCGATATCGGACCGCGCCGTAAGAATCTCAAACAGCCTCGATACCCGTTCCATATCTTGTGACATTGTTCTCCTCTCCCCCTCTGGTGCGTCCCCTCCAGATGAGTCATCTTGTTGTAGTTTATTTGGATTTGTATCTTCGGATGGGTTGACAACTGATGGAGGTACGACTTGGGATTCCGTCAGCATAACAAAAGACATGCCCGGATTGTTCATGCCGCCTCTCATTGTATCTGATAGATTAGAATCATTTCGATGGGGCGCAGATACCGTCCGCTTGAAAGTTGGTGGACCAGCATGCTTCGAGACACGATCATATAATTGCTTTCGTTCCTGAGGATATGCTGGCCGTGAAGGGGGAATATTCTTGGTTTGGATTTGAGAGGTTGCACCTAGATAGTTAACACCAATCAATAAGTTCTAGTTCATTATAAAGGATTGGTTCCAGAAGATAGCTACGAACCGACTAATAAATCAAATGCCGCGGGGTTTAGATCCTCCAGAGAGCTATCAAGTTTCAACGATGTGCGACACTTTTGACAATGCATGATGTAGATATTTTGCCAAATATCGCCAGTAAAACACCGGGATATATCAGATATTTATTGACCAAAGTAACTCTGGCATTTTGCTTTACCAGTAGTAATTTGCAGATTCACACACTTTGAATTTGGTCGTATTGATGAAATACCTAGTAGATACTGGGTGAGTAGGTAGGTAGCTGGAGGGAGGTATCTTGTGGCCAAGGTACGGTAGACCTAGCTCATCATTGTGCTTACATAATCTACATGAGCTATGCAACCTACCTACCTAGTACCTACTACTAGTCTACTAGGTATGCAAGCAATTTACACGAACTCGACGCGTACTAGGGATTCCCGAGATCGTACTTCGTATGGCTCGCGACTCTTCTTTTACTACATCCATGGATACCTATTTAGACAGGTACCTTCCAATCCTGATCAAGTTATATCATGATTCACCTTTATAGATCCTACAACATTATCAACCTTTGGATATGATCTCGAATTGTCAACATGGAGTCTCCAACAAAACGGCCAAAAATATCCGCGGAACCTGATCATGTCGACATCGAAATTAACGACGATTACTCCGAGAGCTATAGCGAAGTTGAGGAGGACGATTTCATTGTTGACGATGAGAATGATGATGTAGTTTACGAGCCTGGATATGATCCCGATCAGGAGCTTCAGCAGAGGAGAGCCAAGCTCGACTATAAATTAAAATCCACATTTGAATCCATCTTCGAAAAATACGGGAAAGATTTTGAGGGAGTTGGAGATGAAATTGATCTGCTCACTGGAGAAATATTGGTTGATAATGGACATCTGAAAGAGATGCAAGATGAGCGCGATGCTGGAGATAAAAAAGCGGGAGGCAACCTACTGAGAGCCTTGACTGTAGAACCGGAGAGTGTTACGGAGACATCTGGCGATGAATACAGCATTGAGGAGGAACGTGAGGTTAGAGAAGAGGGAAATAATATATGCGAAACAACGGACGATCGAGATAATGTGGCCAAGATGAGTGATGGAGACATGGAGGAGGATGACATGATTTTACGAGGCTACGATGACCCGAACCAGAATGCTTTCGTTGAAGTGGTAGCTACAACAGAATTAGGAGCCGCTCAGAAACATACTCCAGAGGATTTACAATCCCAGTCAAGTTTACAGTCTGAGGGGAAAAGGGTTTCTTTTCCATCGTACAATGAGATTCTGCGATCATTTGGGCCTAAAGTTGCCCCTCAAATTGTGAATATTATCTCACGAAAAGAAGGCCAAGATGACACTCATATTGAACCAGCTTGGAGAGTGCCCGATTTACCTGTATCAGAACCAAGAGAGCGTCCAGCGTTGAGAGCTTTCATTTCGGAGCCAGAAATCGAGCGCAGTCCTTCTCCCGATATGTCCGAGTCTATATGGGCTTTACCTAGAGGACGAGGACCACGAGGACCACGAGGACCACGAGGATCATACAAAACAAGGGGACCTAACTCACCAAGGAATCTTAGCGACAAAATGTTACACTCAGATGGACTAAACACTTCAGACTATACTGTATCAGGTTCACCACGAGTACGAAAAGTACGAGCCACTTTTACGGAAGAAGAGGACAAAATACTCATTGCAAAGGTAGCTGAAGCACATGATCAGGGCCTCCTATTTGAAACGGATTCTATCTGGAAAGAGCTTGAAAGTTTGGGTTCCCGGCATTCGAAAATATCGTGGAAGAATAGATATCGTTTAAAGTACATGCATTTGTGGTCTCCGGAAGGCTCGAATAGACCCGGTTTTCTTGGGTCTCAAGGGTATTATCATCGTAGAAATCAGGAGGAATCTGAATCGAACATTAGATCTGCCTCACGCAGTCCGCATCCAGTGTCTTTCTTTCAAAGACCATCTAGAACTCGAAGGCCTGTACAGCATGGATCAGATGTCGTTAGTTGGTCAGATGCTGTGGCGACAATCAAATCCTTGGATCCTAGACTCCACAAGGACTTGGCCAAAGATGCCAGTGCATACGATCTGACTGATGTCAGACCGGTGGATGTAGATGAAGAAGCCCTCAATTTAAGAAGCTCTGATTTTGAATTATCAAACGAAAGCGATGATGAGCCGGAGCTTCCTGCACGCACCAGTTCTGGAGTTCAGAAGATTGCGCCCGTAGCTGTCAATCCTTTTTACGAATTCTCAGATGAAGAGGCTGTGCCCAATCACAACGGAAAACCTCGTTCTTGGCTCACAACTCCCCATACAAGGGGAGCAAAAAGAAAACCAAAGCATAGTAATTCAAGAAATGGAACCAGTGGGAAATTGAGATCTCGCCAAAGCACAGTTTGCAAGAAGCTTATGTCAGAGGATGTTGACGAATTGAGCCTTGGGCTTGATGGAGAAGACGCTCTGTTTATTTGTTCACTGCCAAGAAAAGATAAGCAAAAGAAGCCCCAGACTTCCATCAAACGAGAGGATGAACAATTACCAGGCCTTAAAGCATTTTCTGTCCCTCCTTTCCAAAAGGAAAGAATGAGTGCTCTGAATGATTTCGATGAGTTCGACGAGCTCAGCGTCGAATGGCCACCCGCTGCTCTTAAAGCTCATCCGGAGCAGTCCATACTGAAACCTGAAGATGTTCCCACAGCTGGTCCATCCAACAACGCGGAAGAGACTAACATTGATCTGTTCGATATCGACCAACTTCCGGAAACTTCCCCAAGAAGTATTCTTGATACACGGATGAAATGCAGGATAAATAAGAAATTTAGCAGTGGTGCTGTTATTCCATCAACTTCATCACAAATCGAGTCATCTCCCACAGTTGTGGTAGATGCACGGCTTCAGCGGAGAAATAAACAACGAACAGGTTTTGTCGACAATGGCCCTGTACCACCAACCTCATCACAAATCGAGGGCTCTCCTACACCTCGACCGAAGCGGAAATTCGCTAATTTGGACGAGAAAGAAAATGCATCTTTTGCACCATCACACAAAACCGACCAGGAAACCGAGACGCCTGTATCAGACCCCGGAGATATGCCTCTCCAGAACATGATCAACGGCAACCGAACGCCTTCCCACAAATCATTTCTTTCGGGGGGCATTATCACACCAACTCACAACTCAGCAAAAAAGTCAAGAACTCCCTTACTTGACTATACCACACCCACCCGAAGAGATCTAACAAAGCAAATGGTGCCGAGAGATGCATCACACAGTCCAGGGATGGTGAAAACGCCTGGAGGAACGGTTAGAAAATGCGGACAGGATGGGTTTTTATGTAAACGGACATTTTGCTTTAGATGTGGGCTGAGCTCTAAGCGTAGTGAGAATTAAATGATGGATGGTATAGAAGAGCTTATCTCGGATAAAGTACCGGTAGATACTAATCTTTGCTTACAATATCTAGGTATTCAAATATATAATAAAAATTGTTTGATAAATCAAACGAATACCTAGACAAAATTTCTATTTCTAGGCGGGCGATAGAAAAGTACCTGTCTCTATGTGCGCTCTTGGTACTTCGTATGTGACTCTGAACCTTGGAAAGCTAGAATTGTAGCCTGCAGGTGTGTAGCGGTACAGGAGCGTAGGGATCCCGGCATAGGGATCCCGGCATTCCAAGGTTGCATTATTAGTAGTTTGAAGTTTGAAGTTTGTGAACACCGACACGGAGTTCGCTTAAGCGGCCATCAAGGTACTGTAGGTATGGATAGGCGAAGCATAGTTGGGGGGAGCTGGAGGTGGAGCTTGTAAGTTGTAAGTTGTAAGTTGTAAGTTGTAGGGCACAGGGCGGGATTTCTTGGGTATACGATGGCGGTTGGAGACTGGAGTCAGTGGAGTGGAGTGTAGGTAGGTATGTAATTATTAATGGGGTGAAAACTACGAAGTAGTGCAGTTGATGTTTCGGAATAGTGGTGAGAGTGTGAGAGTGACTAGTAGTAGCCTAGTAGGCACGCCTTGGGGGAGACATGTTCTAGGTAGGTATGTGGAGTTGTACGTATGGAGTATGTATGACAAAGATGGTTACTAGGTAGATGATTCATGATTGATGATTCATGGGGGATGGGGGATGGGATGGAGTGGAGTGGAGTGGAGATGATTAACTTGAGTAGAACTAAGTAGAACTAGAACTACTACAGAAGGACTAGAACTAGAATTAGAATTAGAACTACAGAAAAACTACCTAGTAAGAGGCACGGCTCAGGAAAGGGGATGATTTCACATGGTATTTTAATATTTTAATAGTATACTCGAGTACGAAGAACAGTTTATGGGTATCGTACTCGAATAAAAATCTAAAATCTGCTGATAATAGTAAGTCTAAACAGAAAAAATAACACAATAAGAATTCGAGAGCCAATCCTTTGATCACGACATGCATGATGTTATGGATACCATTATTCAAGAATCAGGAATGGTATCGTTCGATTCGTATATTGAAGGCCTAGAATTAGTTGGTGAGTGATACGGAGGTGCCCATAAAAAAAAACGCCAACGATAGATTGCCAAAAAAAAATGAAGAAAGAAAAATTTTCATCGTGGTGATAGGGGGGATGGATCGCTATGAGCAGTTGTACTCGAGGTATGTGTCAGAGGTCAACCGTGTACGTTAAGTCGTTGCGATGTTGAAATAAGGTGCGTTGGGGGTGGAGACTGGTAATTCGGAGCGGAGATGGGGGGTTGTGGTTGGGGAGGCGAGCCTTTCCTCCAAAGGTATTCTTGTCCTTGATGTGTGGTAGTTGTGGATGCTGGTGGAGGAATGGTGGGTTTGAGATGGGGATTGTTTGATTTGTATCCTTGGATGTGAGGGGGAAGAAAGAAAGTTTTGCTTGACCGTATGATGAGATTCATGAGAATCATGAGATGGATGTTGGGGTTCCATATTCTTATTGTGATTCGAAGTTGGGTTGGTTGTATACAGTAGGTATAGAAAGGTAACCTGGAATCTGGTCATTGGAGGAGATTTGGAAACTCAGAGTCGACAGCAATATTCAGCCTTACGAGAGACGGTTCGTCGGATAACTTGAATAGCCCGGCCGTCATTAATAATTAGTAATCTCAATAATTAACTGTTAACTGAGGTTATCCATCTCAGGTCAATAATGTCATAAAAATCGGTGTAGGTGAAGGGAAGGGCGTATAGAAGATATTGGAATGGTGCACAGATCTTACCACGTGCCGTGCTTATGTCATCATTCATACTAAATTAGTGCCAGTTCTCGCACTTCATCTAAAAGCACAGACGGAAGATCTTAAATCGTTAGAGACATCATGGATCCATCAATTCAAAAGTGCATCAAGGGCGCGAATCTGACAACCTTGACTCATCCATCCATACCTACTAGGTATTCATGAACCAAGGTTCATCGTGATTATGGTTTTGGTTTTGGTTTTGGTTTTGGTTTAATATTTTCAAAATACTATAAAGTATGAAAACATTACTCAAGTTTAATACATATAAAGCTAAGTCAATATCCTTCCGTTTTCAGAATTTCAAAAGGTTCAAAATACGCAAACAGCTTCATCAATATACTTCGAATTCCTTATCAAAGTTACACCCAAAAGCCTTCAAGGCGCATATTTCCCCGCATGACTATATACCCAATTGTACTTATCTGAAGATCATCCTTCTCCTATATCACACCCTCTTCAATTCTGTCCAACTTCTCTATTCTTGATACCTACCTTTGGTCAAAATGTCTGCTTCAAGCGCATCTTCTAGCTCTGGCACAATTGCTAGTTATGCCAAGAAAATCAACCCAATGAAACGACCAGATGTCGAGATTCATCTAGATGATCATCACCATGGAAAGACTTATACAACATTCGATGCTTTGTCGGGAAAGGTCTCAATCACAGCTTCTCATGATGCACAATTCGATGAGATTCAAATAACCTTCGAAGGCGTCACTCGAACATATGTCGAAAACTTATCTCAATCTACTGCAACGTGCAAAACAACAGCCGTTCACAGATTCTTGAAACTCGTCATGCCAATTCGAGAAGCTGCATATCCTCAACCACGAGTTGCTGAAGCTGGCGAGACATATATCTTCCCATTCAACTTTGTCATTCCAGAACAACTCCTTCCAACTGCTTGCGCACATGTTCGTGACGCCGATCACGTTCATATGGCACATGTGCAATTACCTCCCAGTATGGGCGATCGTGAAGCATCGATACTAGATGATTTAGCTCCAGAAATGAGCAAAGTCCAATACTCAATCAATGTCAGAGTGATCAAACATACTGAACCTCCAAAGAAGCCAATCTCTCTTGTGGAAGGCTCGAAGAAAATTCAAATTATCCCGATGGTAGCGGAAGCACCTCCAATGAGTATTTCAGAGGATGACAAGGATGATTACCGGCTGTCGAAGACAAAATCCTTAAGGAAAGGCATGTTTTCTGGAAAATTAGGAAAAATAACTGTCTCGGCGGATCAAACTGGAGCGATTGTCCTTCCACCTCCTGGAAGTTCTCCGGTGGCCACAACAATGGCAACTGTCAAGCTACAATTCGACCCACATGATTCTAACTCAAGACCCCCTCGTCTTGGTGGTCTAGTTACTAAAATCAAAGCTATGAGTTTCTACGCTTCCAAGCCCGCAAAGACACTTCCCTCCAAATCGAGCATGGCCAAAAACTTTGAACCTCAACGACAAGTTTATCAAACTTCAGTTCCTCTCTCATCGAGGTGTGTTGAACAAGTCTCATGGGTGAAGCACTTGCCGCAACCAGACTTGTCCAGACGAATTTCTACTATATCATCAAGTTCATCTGAATACTCCGATAACTCACACATGTCGCTAAAGGCACGAGACAAAATCTACTATACGGCAGAAATTCTAGTCCCGGTATCATTACCTTCGTCAAAGACTTGGGTGCCCTCATTCCATTCGTGTATCGCGTCTCGAACCTATTCTTTGAATCTTGCCTTGACCATTCATACTCCAGGAACAGGTGTTCCAGCTTCTTCGATTAAACTTTGTCTTCCAATACAGATCGCATCCCAAGGAAAGCGAACTGCACCAGTGGCTCTTAGTGCAGAAGAAGCTGCTGCTGAACTAGCAGATGCAAATGAGTACCTGAGACCAAGGATTATTGAAATACCAAGAGAGGAATTGGTTGAGAATAGTGTTTTGCGCCCCAGTTCTACCATTCCACGCCCAGAATTACCCCCAAGCTATGAGCATACCGAGGTGCCAATTAGGCAGGTTGATCCATCGAGATGCTGATTTTGAAATGGTTCGGCTTTCTTTTGTTTTCTGTTCTCGGATGAGGTCAGATTGGTTAGGGTGAAAAGCACATGTAGTTCTCTTACAAATGCGGCGCATGGGTTTAGGTTAGGAGTTTGGGGATACCAACCAATACATATTGTTATTTTAGGAATTTGCTAGGAGTCATACATACCTATACAAGATACCCCTATACTTTAGGTAACCTTACTTATAGATGAGTAATAATAATTTATCGTTCCACCAATATCTTCTCTTATAATTTTTGATTTTTGAGATGCACATCTAGACACTTCTTCCACATTTCTTCCAGAATATCTCAAGTTGATCTTTTCAATGTAATACTCTAGCAATACTCGAGCAGATGTTTTTATTATTTATTATATTATTATATAGAGAGTGTTGAAACGCCTACGATGATTCTGATTCATAGACCCACCGGTCTCTTAACTGACGCCATACTACGAAGTACCTACTAAAACCTACCTAGGTAGGTATATAGATAGCCCCGCGTAACCCCCCACTAACAATTATCATTTCAGGGATCTCAGGGATGTTTGGAATACAACGCGTCTAAATTTAAGAGGCCCATAGGCTGAGTCTACAGGGCTGTTTGTGGGCTGTAGAACTATATACCTAGTATCTATCTATCACGAATTATGGCAAGCCAGCTAGCCATCCTAAATATATATATATATATATATACAGTAGAAATATACAAACCCAACAAAACCAACAAAATCATCCAAATCATCCAAGTCTATCATTCTCATTCCTCAATCCTGAAGACCAAGTCGAAGACCTTCCCGTCGCTGCAATATCAATACCAATATCACGAATATCACAATCACATCACATCACATCACATTCATTCGATCCGTGTACTACCCCAGATAGACTCACAAACTCACAAGGTCCTCCTCACCTCACCGCTTGTCCCCCATCCCACTCGACCCATACATATCACGGCAAAATCAGCCTACAAGACCGATACCTACCTGATGATTTTGCCAGCTCATGCCCAATTTATCGACATGATGACTGGTGATGAAATTTTGCGCAGCAACAATTCATGAAAAAAGAAGAAAAAGATCTTCCTTCGTTGTACAAACCATTTACCCACTTGATTCACGATTAGAATTTGGCATTTCTTACCTACCACTACCTTCATTCGCACCGACATACGCTTGTTATAATACGCTCTATCGATGTGGACAAGACAGGCAGAGAAAACGGACGGATGCGATGCCAAAGCAACAGATACAAAAACAACCTCATCTAAATCTTATTGATTGAACATTTTTATCAAATCGAGGTCATTGTACGATATCGAAAATATCTATTGGAGTATGGCGGAAACACAACCGGAGGAGACAACTCCAAACGTGGATCCGAAAGAGTTCTATGGATATTTGTTTGACGAGAATAAGAGTCCGACGCCAGTGCTAAATGCGCTATTGAGAGGAATCGCAAATTATATTGTACGAAAGTTCACTTCTGCAATGAACACCTCGATTTTTATGCTTACCATCATCGCAGATAGAGAATGTGGGAAGTAACGAAGATCAATTCTTGACTCCGGAGAAGTTGGCACTTTTTTATAAAGCCGTTGGTGGGAATTATGATTGTAGGGTTTTCGTTCTTCATTCCCGTCGTCTTCCTTGTCTCTCCGCGATTTAAAGTCTTGCTTGCTAATAGCTTCCGTTTCCTTACATAGCTCTTTTTGTGGAGACTACACATCCCTCGATATCTTGGATTTATGCCTCGATAGGCTGTCAACATGCTTTAACTCCTACGAAAGATGATTATGCGCCTCCTTCAATACCATGTCTCACCGTGCGGGGATTTGTGAAATGGCAATCGATAGAGATACTTTTGGGACCGGAGGAACATGTGCCATTCCTCCAAACCGCAGTACGAGATTTTGAGATCAAAAATCCAGACACAGGAGAGAGATTCCCGACAGAATTACCAAAGGAAGCTTTCCCAACGGTACCCGATGCGGATATAGAGAAATGGCATAAGAGCTGTGCAGAAAAATTACGTAAACAAGCAGCACCAGATGAAGAAGAAGAAATTCCCGTACCGGACCTCCCGCCTAGACCTGACGTACAAGCAGCGTATACTCACGTCCGACCTTCGCCCAGAGTTCCCGATCCTACACCAACCGGCGGTGGTCACACCCGCAATGGCTATTTCGAGCCTTCTACTCGTGAACCGTCTGCTCGCGAACCATCTGCTCGTGAACCATCTGCTCGCGAACCTTCTGCTCGTGAACCTTCAACTCGAGAATCTACTACCCGTCGAACCAGTCGTCCTATACCCTACACACATGTTTCGGCATCTCGTCCCCAACGACCACCTCTTAATCGATCGCCCACTCATCGAGCTCGCCAATTCGTCGCTCCAGAAGAAACATATTCAGCCCGCATACCCCGCGGACGTCATCGTAGTTTCCCCAATCTAAGCTCGCCCACATCAGAAGATGGACCTGCCTTTCACAACCACCCAGCACACCCCTCCGATCCCTATCATCCACACCATGACATGCCGCCTTCAGATCCTCCACATGCCGCTCAACCTCGTCGACATAGTCATCCCCGACAAGCGCGGCACGCACCAATCCTGTCTGAAACCTCGGATTCTTCCAGCGATACTAGCGTTACCTCTGATTCTGAAGATGATCCGACCCAGAAAAGTCGGAGTAGTCCATTGAAAACATCTACAAATGGACGACCGATACCGAGACGCCCGCAGCGTACTTACATATCACGAAGTGCTGGAGATAGTCCTCGGGTTTTTGCATTCCCGTCTACGGCGCCCGCTAGTACGAACCCATCTCCGGTGTCGGATGCAAGGGAAAGGGAGAGGGACAGGGATAGGCAGAGGGATATTGAGGAGAAGGTGAGGAGGGGTCAGTATCCGACTAATATTGATTTGACTGGGAATTTGAGCGCGCCGTTTTTGGTGGGGAGGAGGAAGAGGGAGGTGGGGAGGGGGTCGGTTGATTTAGGGAGGGAGAGGGAGAGGGATAGAGAGGGAGAGAAAGTGAGGAGTGATAGTAGGGGGTCTCATGGGCTTAAATGGAGGGATCTGGGGGGTATTGCGGAGATTTGGAGGAATGGGGGGATGAGGGGGGAGGGGGTTAGTAACCATACTCATCATGTGAGCGGAGGGAGTGGGGGAGAAAGCGGAAGAGAAAGTGGTGACGGGAGGGCGAGTAGAAGACATAGTAGCCGAGAAGATAGGGGAGATAGGGAGAGGGATAGAGATCGTGATAGGGAAAGAGAAAGAGAAAGGGATGAGAGGGATAGAGAAAGAGAAAGGGATTATAAAAGAAGAGAAAGACCCAAGATACAAACTCATTATAGTAGCCATGAGGATATCCTTCCAACAAGGAGGATAAGGACAGAGAGAGAAGAGAGAGAGAGGGATAGGGAGAGAGAAAATGCGTATGAGGGGAGGACCTTTAGGGAAAGGGATAGAGAGAGGAGGGTTGTGAGTCCGGTCAGGGGGGTGGATGGGAGGAAATATCCGGAGTGGAGATGAGGTGGTGTGGTGTGGGGAGGGAGGGTTAGGGAGACATTCATGCGCATTTGCGATGGAGTTTTGGATAATGATGATTGGGTGGATGGGTGAACATTTAGGTGTATATGCAGCAGCTTTTATGAGATGGACTTTCTCGAAATATTTTATTGGATGATTAACTGCTCATTGGCCCGAGCAGGTGCTAGAAGCCTCTGAGATCGATACCCTTTTCGTGATAAAATAATCAGTCATTCCTATCAGCTATTCTTATCAGTCTTTCTTCGGCCTCCAAATCCGGCCTTTTTGCGAAAAATGGATTTTGGTTCGGGGGTGTGGAAGTAAAATATGGTTCCATGCAAAAGACTCTGGAAGATTGGGGTTCTCGAGCTTGAAATGGTACGAGGTGATGAATTCGGCGAGAAGCATTTTGCATGTTTCGCTGACGAAATAACGACGGGTGCTATGTGTAAGGACGCGATTAGTCAGGGGCTGGACAATAGATGCCTAAGGAGAAGGCAAGAAAAGCGCGTTCACTTGAGGTGGATTTTATGTGGAGAGAAATTTGAGATACCAATGAATGGTATACCAGCAGTATGGGAAGGAAGTATCGATGAGAGGCACGACTGGAAGTGTAGTGTAGACTATCTTACCAAGGTCTCTTGGGGCCGCTCTCGATATAAGAAATTGTGGCTGGGCGTTGTGAATGATAATCTGGATGCATGGATTGTCGTCTACAGTCTACATATGCCTTCAGGCTAGGTATAAAGCGGAACGGATCTCAAAGGGGTAGGGTGATGGGTACCTAGTTCGCTTCGTATAGGTTTGTGATTTGCTGCGGGGCGCGGATCTAATTGTTTCTCTTGGGCATATCATATGGGTGTCATGGGCGAAGGTGAAGGTGATAGGCTTCGGGACTGGATGTGCCGTGGTGAGACTAGGTTTGTATATCAATGTTAGTGTTTGAGATGAGTTTATGGCTTGGGGAATTGGGGATCCGAAAAGGGAATAGAAGCTGTGTTAGTTAGTTAATTGTGCCGGAAAATTGAAAAA
>NGKG01000001.1:1706186-1728638 GCA_002162505.1 Myriosclerotinia scirpicola
ACATTCATGAGAGGAGTGGCTGAAGTCTTGAGAGGTTTCTTTAAGAAAAACTGTCCATGAGAAGCATCGATTCATATTTCGCCTCGTCTCTTCCGGTTCGTGTTTGTGTTCGAGGCGAATTATCTCCTCTCTGGGGGGGTCGAGGTATTAATTATTATTCGCGATATTTACATGAATTTATGAGCGCAAAAGCTCGAGAGCTGGGAGAGTGGTAATCGTTGCGTTGGAATCGCCCTGGGGCGGCGCTTCTCATACATGGATACCATAGGCGGTGCATTCATTATTGCACCTGTGAGAAAGAATCACATGGTCATGGTGAGTCGTTCCATCTGAGGAGGAGTCTTCATGCGGGTGGAGTTGGGAATTCACTGCGGCATATTGATCGGTCGAGGAAGGTTAGCGGTATGATGTCGTTCCTGATGTTGCTGCAGAGCTTTTACGGTGCTTATTGGGTTCAAGGCGGATTGTCCGCTGCTTGCTATGTGTTGCTAATGTAGTTACATGAGCCTCCTGTAAAGCATCTCTTTGGTACCATTTCACTCTATCGCAATTTTACCAATAACTCTGGATTTTGCAGGATTGGATAAGATAATACGGAGAAAGGGAGGCGTGAGTCTTACTCGCCGATTACAAACGGGGGGTCCACCGCAAAAGTTCGTGTGCGAGGCGTGGGTTACGGATGAATCTCGTGGAATGTTTCAGAAACGTTGGATCATCGGCTAAGAAGATTTAACTCAAGGAAGACCGAGCTTCTGGCTGTGAAGACATATCCCATTCCTTCCCAACCATGAAAGCCTTGGTCAGTCTTTCGAATACATGCTGGGAAAGTGCGAATGGTTGTTTCTTGATCCATCCTACATTGTGATTAGAGCAAGCTAATCCATTAACACTCGATGGGTAACCAACCAGAACCATCTGTAGTTATATTCTCAAACTCCCTTTCAAACGCGAGACTAACTTCGCTTTTTAGCAAAGGGATGGCGGCGTCTATGTTCTTCTTGAATAGCACTCGTAAGCTGTGTATGGGAATTGCATGGCGTGGATCTTTTGGATCGAACTTGAAGCCTTGGAAGTTAATGCGCGTGGCTAGTTGCTATAGATGATGCCGTTCGGATGTCAGATGGTCCAGGATCTCTGAGCAGTTTGAGATTTAGTTTGCACTGACCTGTTCCACGATTGGGTTGAAGGAAAGTTGGTCCGAGGGCGCACGCTCGACTTCATCGAGTTGTTGTATTTGTCAATGCCCGGTATGGTGGATGCTTTACCGCCAGCTTGGTACTCTTTAGTTGTTTTTGCAGATGAGCTGGGAAGAGTCGACGGGCCTCGGCATAGGCGTGCCTGATATGAGCGGAAGCCATAATATGATCACACACACTGGTGAACCCTTGTCCCAGGAACCCGGGTCCCCGGGCTCAGATGAATGAGTTCTGGTTAGAGTAAGTTAAGGGGAAATTCAGGTGTTGTTCCTTCCCAGAACTTACCGGCTTCTGAAAGAAGTAAATTCGCACCGTATGGTGAAGTTGGAGGAAGAAAAGTAAGAATACAAAAGGGGCGGCCCAATGCCAATGTGGATTGGTTATCTTTAGACTTTGGGTGTTTCTCATTGTTCAAAATTTGATCTATGAGCGACGTTAAAGCATTTGTTGGTTTAAGCATGCTGAAGTTTGAGGGCTCTAGAAAGTATTGATATAGCTTTATTGATTTTGGAAGAGCTTTCTGCGGGAGTGGGCATGTGTGACCATATAAATGCAAAAAATCAACAGGATATCATAAATCCGAATATCATATTCGTATATTAGAATCTTTGGTCGTAGCAACGAGCTTTAAAACCTTTGTGGGGGCCGATGTAACAGGTGAAATGGCTACAAGCTACAGACAGTTGCGTGTGACATGGGAAGGTCATATGTGAACAGCTATTAAGACGTCAAAATCCAGATCCAACGTCTCCGAGAGGACCTTATGCCTGGATAACCAAGTCCACGTAGCATCCGGAGTTTTCTGGACAGGATTGAGGTAGCTGATGTTATGCTGGAACTCAACCTGCACGCGATGGTAACTCTCGTTCAAACTGCCGCGTTGTCACATCATCCTCTCATCATGCGTTATCATTGTGCATTTAGGAATGTGGGGATCCTCCATAGTAGCTAGGTATTAAATATCGATTCAACATCCCCAAAACACCGAGTCAACCATAGCCGTAGATATCAAGCGGCTGAAAATCAACATGGCACAAAAGTAGAATATGCTCTGTTCTGCCTTGCCTTGCCTTGCCTTGCCATGCATATGCATGGGTGTAGCGTCCGGTAAGCTGGACTTCTTCAACCATATTGCCACCACACCTTGTTTAACCACTCGCCCGATATTGGTCCGAGAAGGGCTGGGAATGTGAGATTGGATATATAGGACTAGAGCGAAGGATGGTGCGGGTAAGAAGAATTCGCAGAATTCTACACCCTCTATTTTGGAACTCTCACATTGGTAGGTTGGTTTTCTTTCATTTGTAAGCTTGCGCCTCGAACATGCGTATAGAGATTTTCAAAAAATAAGGTCAGATAATGTGTGTAACTTGACCAGGGAAATTCTACAAGTTCTACACTCTCATTCCTAAATTGGTGCATTGGCTTTCTTTCGCTTATAAGCTCACGCCTCAAGCGCGTGTATAGAACTTTCAAATAGAGGGTCAGGCATACAACTCGGCCAGGGAAGTTCTACACCTTTAATTCTAATCGCATAAGTTGGTGCGCCAGTTTTCTTCCAACTATAAGTTTGCGCCCCAAAAACACATATAGAAATCTTCAAAAAAGGGTCAGGCATATAACTCAGCCAGGGAAATCCTGCAAGTTCAACAAGCGCAGTGGTATGCCAACTCCCGTACTACTGAGGTTGGTTGGAAGGGCTCTTCACATCTATTCATGCAGCAATGCAAATTATAATACCTTTCTCTGATATAGTGTTTGACGAATACAATTTGTAAAATAATCGCCCGGGCATGCAAAGTAGATTTTAAACCATCCATGGCAGGTTTGTGTTTGTATTTTTCGATGAAGAAGAAAACTATGATCTCGGTTCGGATGATGCGGAAAACTATAACTGCACCATCGACGACTAATCCAGCAATGAGCTATGCCGACTAAAAGATTTTCATATCGCCGTAGGAACAAAGATTGACACCACAGCACTCCAGTGGTACAGATAACTTAGGTCCTTTACTTCTGACGAAGGTTAATAAAAACATCTTCCCCTTTCATAGGTGGCAGAACACCCAAAGCTAGCATAGTTGTATCGACTTTGGGAAAGGTTTGAGCTTCCGGACCACTTTTAACACCGTCTAGCTCAACCTCGAAGCGAGTGAGGACTAGGGCTACACAAACAAGAATCTCCTTCATTGCCAGCCAACGACCAGGACAGTGAGTGATTCCACCCCCAAAGGGCCGAAAGCTGTTACTCTTATTTAATTCCTTGTTTCGGAAGAATCGTTCTGGATCGAATCTATCAACGTTTGTGCCAAAGGCCAGAGGGTCAAAATGTCGTTGACGGGTTGGTGCGAACACTTTGGCGCCTTTCCGCAGTGTGACCTTCCCCATTTTAGTGTCGGTTATTACATCGCGGACAGTGACAGATGATGTGTTGATGCGAAGAACCTCTTCATATACAGCCACTAGACGGGGTCATGTTTCAAGACGGCTATCGAGACCTTCTAAACCACCAGCTACTGCAGCCTCGATCTCGGCGAGAATTGATTTGTGTAATGTAGAGTCGAACAAAATGTAGGATAGAACCCAGAACAAATGTTTATAAGCATTTCCGTTGATACTAAATGGATTCGGGTTGTTAGTAGACTATTTTGACATTTGAGGTTCTGTAGACTCGCGAGCATAGCATAGAGCTTTAGCAGGAAGCAACTTACGTCCAAAACGGCCCGAAGAAAAAAGATGCGATATCTTCCTCACTGATTCCAGCACCCCTTATTTCGTCCTCCAGAGCGTGAATGATCCAAGCTGCATCACTTCTGCGCTCGCTAGGAAGTTGAATATAGCGGAGCATCACCGATCGAATCTCATCTTTCGCGTCGTAAACATCCGGTGCTACAAGTCTTGGAAACTCATAGTTCATCTTCCAGCTGTTGTCATCGAACTTTCGAAAGATATCGCTGAGATTGGGCTCGATTTCATAAAGCACATTGCCAAAAACCGCCGTCGATACAGGTTTCACCAAGACCTCGTGGCAGAATGCCAAAAGCGAAACTTTCTTGGTGCTTTCCATAGTCGAGATAACGGTTTTGTGCGATAGCTTATCCCATTGAATACATTCGCTGATCTTCATTTGGATTGAGTTGAACAGTGGCTGAAGGTGTCCGCCAGGCTGAAGCTGCTGTTTGAAGAAGTCCTCGCCGGCGTGTGCGATAGTCTTCTTTTGGCTTTTGGCTTGTTTGGTGAACATGATCTCGATTGCCTCGGGGCTCACACCTTCTTTCTTGAAGAAATCTTTGATGAACCCATCGAAGGTGAGCGTTGAAGTGCTTTTGTATAGCGTCGGCAAGTCATTCGGATTCGTGACTACATATATCTTCTGTCCCATGATTGTGATGGCAAACGGCTCGCGAGTATCGCCAAAGTATTCTCTGCAAAGGTGTTAAAAGTGTAATCTAGGAAAGCAGTATGAAACAAACCTACCTTGCGGCTTTGAACAAGCCTTGGCTATCCTTCAAAAACGCCGGAGCTTGCCCTGTAGCACTAGTCAGCAAGCTTGGATTGTATACGCCGCGAAGGTAGACAATCACCGAGTACTGGAGCAACGGTTAGCATATCAAAGACTTTCCCAACAGCAGGCGAGTGAGAGCATACTTGGAACGAAATACGGGTATTACTTTGGGTCTTCTGGATACAGTGCTGGCTTCAAAGTAAACTTCCAGACTCTCCATGTTGCCCACGTGATTGTGACAATGAAGAAAGCTGAAGGTATGCCGTTGTGACCGAGATACTGGCTCAAAAGGTGTTTGATTGTTTCGGAGAACATTCTTGCGAACAATGAATGATGTTTCGAAATAACTGAAGAGAAGAATTGTATGGAAGGATGTGGGCGATGAAGTTTGTCAAAATTGTAGTTGTTTTTATATCACACACAATCCAAAAGTAAGTAGGTAGGTATGCGGCGAAGTTGGACGCAATGTTGGCTGGATGCAAAGTTGGATGCAAAAATGAGATGACATCTTTCTGATGGCCTGCAGCTGGTCAATACCAGGTGTTTGCTCAAATGAGCAGTGAATTTTACTTAAAAGCGCTCAAATATAAGAAGGGTACATCAATATTTGCAGTCCATGAAATATATTAGACGCCAGTCTCGGGTTCAATGTCGTTCTCATTCGATCCAACTCCACCAGTTCGAAAATTGAATTCAAAGATGCCTTCAAATTGAATTCAAAGATGCCTTCAAATTCCCCCTATCCCATTGAAAATGAATTTACTAATCAAGTACTTTCCGGCAATACCCACCCATTGCTTCTGTACTTTTTTAGCCTGGATGAATTCATCGCTATTATCCCCTCCACACGTTCCATGGTATCAATGGGCCAATTCTAGCTATCAGCCCAGGGCTCGAAGTACTGAACTACTGAACTACTGAACTACTGAACTACTGAACTACTGAACTACTGAACTACAGTAAAGTTCAATAACATTTAATAAGCAAGTGAATGAAATGGAGATACCAGAAGAGCAGAGCCAATACCTAGGTAGTAGTTAGATAACGTTTGACAGGGACGATGAGATATTGGTTACATACAATACCTGGTATAGTTGTTGCTAATCAATGGATATTCTAGGTCTTGTCGTTGTCTTTGTCTTCTCTTACTCAACACACATTTGAAATAGTAACAGGGAAGTATCACAAGAGATATAATATTTGGAGAAATTTGCAATGTACATAGGTAGGTAGTTATATTTCGAAGATTATACTTTATTAGGTAAAGTCAGCTTGGTAACCCGTGATGTATCATGGATGTACTAGGTATTCCATATCTGTATTAGCGTACTTGAGTTGCAGTTGAGCGATATAAGACGCGTATGGATTCTACTATGAGCTATTTTGTATTGTACAAACATTGCACTACAAATATAATAAGTATATACTTTCTATTTCCTTGGCTCCCTTTCCACCCCCTTCTCCCGCCCTCCTTACTTTCCTCCCTCCCTTCCTCCCTCCCTTCCTTCTCCAAAACCTCTTTGTTTGAACTTTGAAGCTCTTACTATCACTCCAACCCAGCCCCTGCCACATGACGTAGAACTGCAATATCCTTGTTCTTTGGCTTCACCAATTCTAAAAGTCTTAGGTCTTGGACTTCTTTTTAGTAACTAGATCAGGTACAAAGCATTACTTTGCTATTAAAAATATCCGCTCGAAGGTAGGTATTGCTATTGCTATTGCTATTGCTATCAATAATTGAAGATGCCCAATGCTGGGCAAGAGATTGACAGCACCCGCGAATCTAGCACCGGCGAGCATGGAACTCATCAAACGCAACTCGCACAGCACGATGATGAAGCTCCTGCTAGTGAACCAACCACTGGCAACGAACATTCCTTGACCGATCGCTTACTACACGTATTTTCTCGCGATAGAACCGACAATAATCAAACCCAGGATCTGCAAGAAGAACAGCATCAAGATCCCTATTCTGCCGACACCATGGGGGATAACTCTTTGACCGTGCAAATGCATAATGAGGCAGATCGAAAGAAGAATGGCACAATGGTCCCTAGAGCAGGACTAGTACCTCGACCGATTGGCGGACAGGAGAAGCTGGGGATGTTTTCCGGAGTGTATGTGCCAACATGCCTGAATGTTTTGAGCATTCTGATGTTCCTCCGATTTGGATTTATCTTAGGACAAAGTGGAATACTGGGCATGATGGGTTAGTTTTTGAATCCTGAATGCGCCGAGACAAGCATTGACAGCACACCTAGGCATGCTTGTCGCCTCTTATGTGATCAATTTCATTACTACCTTTTCCCTGTCTGCGATTGCCTCGAACGGAACAGTGCGTGGAGGTGGAGCATATTATTTGATATCTCGTTCTTTGGGTCCAGAATTTGGGGGATCGATTGGTCTCGTCTTTTATATGGGCTTCGTATTCAGTACTGGAATGAACGCCGTGGGTCTCATCGATTGTATAACTCTAAATTTTGGTGCAGACTATGGCAATTGGGCTCAAATCTTGCCAGAAACAACATGGTATTGCTATCTTTGGTCTACGATAATACTCGTCCTGTGTACTTTGGTATGTCTGGCTGGATCTGGAATCTTTGCAAGGGCTAGTAATGGACTACTGGTTATTCTCTTCTTCGCCATCTTAAGCATTCCATTATCTGCACTAGTTGTCAGTCCTTTTGAAAGTCGGAAGCTTGGAATTGAATATACGGGCATCAGCCTGCAAACCCTCTCCGGAAATTTACTGCCTAAGCTCACTAAAGGTGCCGCTGGCAGTCAAGTTAATGACCGAGAGACTTTTCAGGATCTTTTCGGCATTCTGTTTCCTGCAACGGGAGGCATATTTGCTGGTGCAAGCATGAGTGGTGACCTAAAGTCTCCGAGCAAAGCAATTCCTAAAGGCACTCTATATGGCCTTATCACAACTTTCTTCTTGTATACTCTAGTTATACTAGCTATGGCCGCCACCGTGACCCGAGCATCCTTTCTCAGAAACACGAATGTGCTTCAGGAAACCAATGTATCAGGCTTATTGATCCTAGCAGGAGAAGTATCTACTAGTCTTTTCTCTGTTCTAATGGGAATTATTGGCAGTGCAAAGCTACTCCAGGCAATATCAAGAGATAGCTTACTGCCGGGATTTTCGATATTTGGCCAGGGAACCAAGAAAGCCGATGAACCTACATTCGCGATCATTTTCACATTCATTGTCACTCAATTAACAATGCTCGGCGACCTCAATCAAATCGCCAGCTTTGTAACAATGACTTATCTTGTAAGTAAGGTTTGACTAAAGTCTGCATGGACTGTGAACCCCTTCCCCCCAAAATTTCATTTAGCTCACGTCGGCAATTGTATCCACTTGATATTTAGTCCTGTACTGTGTCATTTGATTTAAGGCCACCGCCTTCATATTTGTATGCCTCGTGCGGTAGTAGTCAGGGTTCCGTTTTCATGCTGAAAAATCGTTATTGGTACCATTAGCTAATATTCTTAGATGACTTTTCTTGTCATGAACCTAGCCTGCTTCCTCCTTTCCATCGGGTCTGCGCCCAATTGGCGCCCCAGTTTTCATTTCTTCAATTGGCAGACTGCGTTTGCTGGTGCAATAGTGTCAGGGGCCGCGATGTTCTTCGTTGATGGGTTTTATGCAACGGGATGTGTAGGAACTCTTCTTCTACTATTCCTTCTTATCCATTACTCTGTAGAGCCAAAGAGCTGGGGGGACGTATCTCAAAGCTTGATATATCATCAGATTCGCAAATACCTCCTCAAGCTAAAACAAGAACATGTCAAATTTTGGCGTCCTCAAGTTATCTTACTTGTCAATGATCCACGTCGACAATATAAACTCATACAGTTCTGCAATTCTATGAAGAAAGGTGGTCTGTATATTCTTGGCCATATTATTGTGACGGATGATTTCAGCCAATCGGTACCAGAAGCCGTAAGTAGAATGTCTATACTTCGTTTGATAACTGAAAATGATCTGCCTGGGCCTTCTAACACACACTTGTGCTGACTGCCGAGAACAGCGTCGCCAACAAGCAGCGTGGAACAAATATATTGATTTCTCAAAAATCAAAGCATTCGTCAATATTGCCATATCCCCGGCTTTGGAATGGGGGGCTCGAAATATTATCCTCAACGCCGGGCTAGGAGGAATGAGACCTAATATCGCAGTCATGGGATTTTACAATTTAGATGACCTCAGAAATTCTCAGCCATTGATAGACATTTCGGAGCCATCGAAATCATCGAGCAACGCCGAGACACCCAAGACACCCAAGAAACCTCAAAATAGGCGTCAGAATAGTAAAGAAAAGAAGATGCAAGGAGTGCTCCCCACTGATTTGTGTCGGACCGAGGGCATGATGAGTGTGACAAGCTATGTGACTATCCTAGAAGACCTACTTTTCAAACTACAGATCAACGTTGCAGTGGCAAAAGGATTTCGAGATCTAGAATTGCCTGATACAGAGAATACCAAGAAGTATATCGATCTTTGGCCTATTCAGATGTCTGCCGAGATTGCGGCCGAAGGGGATGTAAAGCAGAATATTTTAACCACCAATTTTGATACATGTAAGATATCCCATATGGCCCCAATGTCTTTGTCCATATATTTTTATTGAGAAATAATTAGCGATGATTTTTTGCTTTTTGGGTTTAATCTAAATTATTCGGAATAGCTAACAATGTCGATAGATACATTGATTCTTCAGCTCGGGGTTATTTTAAATACTGTGCCTGCTTGGAAGAAAGCGTATAAACTTCGCGTGGCTGTATTTGTTGAATACGAAAACGACGTAGAAGAGGAAAGGGGTAGGGTAAAATCGCTACTCGAAAATTTACGTATAGAAGCTGAGATTCTTGTGTTTTGGTTGGCGTCAGGGGATGTTCCCTCCTATGAGATCATCATTAACGGTGCAAGTCCCGGTTCTCGTGAGATTGATGAGGTCGAAGAGTGTCTCAAGGGACAAGATTGGTGGGACGAGATACAAAAGCTTCGTGGGAATCGTGGAGCAACTACGTCTGCTTCGGTGGATTTGGCTCAAATTGCGAATATATTCCAAGCTGCTCCAACTTGGCCAGATTCGTCATTTCAACAAGGTCCACGATATGAACGTGTGAGTGCTTGGCTTCCCTTTAGTCCTGCAGTTCTCCATATATATTTGTCGTTTCGTGTTCATTATTTCAAAGATTACTGAGCTGATCGGGCAATTTTTCTAGGCTGAACGATTTCTTGGACTTCGACGGCTACTCAGGAAATCGAAGAAACGACACAATGTGAGTAATTTAAAGGGATTGGGTATTAGTATGGGTATGCGATCTCAGAGATTAGAGCCTGATGTCATGAGCCGGCATGCTAGTAATGGAAGTGCTAGCGAAGATTCCGATAGTGATTCCGAACTCGAGACCGAGGAGGTAAAGTCTGATGATGAAAGTGCTGCAAGTGAAGGAGACCTTGATGATTTCGAATCAGATACAGACTCTCACGCCGGTGGGATCAAACCACTTGCGCGAAGAAGAAGTCATGGCGATAGCTTACGTGGTCCCCCTATATCTAAACGTGCAGCGGGTGAAAAAGAGCCGGTTCCTCCAACGATTTCGAGATCTACAAGGCAATCGATAATTGATTCTTTCAACAAATCGCCAGATTTATCGATGCCAAGCGCTTCGGCGCCTGTGTCACCACCACATTCGCCTCAACCAGCCAGTACTCAACCATCACCAGTCCCAAACCTTCCCGACTCTCTGCAAGCACTGAAAGACTCTCAGAAATTTCTTGCCGTTCCCTCAACAGCAGCCGCCAACTTATCAGCATCTTCAACTCCACTACAATCTCGTTCTCACTCAACGAAACCACCAATCTCTAGGCACGCATCCACACCAAAATTTTCATCAAAACCCGTTCCCATGACCCGCGTAGCTACTGAAGACGGCCCAGGCCCCAGCATAATGTTTGCCGAAACGCCCTCTTCCCCCACCACCCGCAAATCCGTACCTCGCATTCCCTCCGCCTACCGTTCCTCACCCTCCTTCGACCGCATCTCCGAAGCATCCGATTCCCCTAACCCTGCTCCTCCTAATCCTCCCTCCCCCACCCGCTCATCGTATTCTCTGCAATCTCTTCCACTCAGTTTTAATGATCTACCGTGTCGAGCACAACACTTGATTCTGAATCAGTTGATTAAGAGTCAGAGTGAAGAGACGGCGGTTATTTTTACGACGCTGCCGAGTCCCGTGGAGGGCACGGGTGCGAGTAGGGAGGGGAGTGAGGGATATTTGGGGGATTTGGAGGTGCTTTGTGGGGGCTTGCCACCGGTTCTGTTGGTGCATAGTAATAGTATGACGGTTACCGTTAGTTTGTAAAGTGTGAGGGGGGATATGATGAGGGGAGAGATTATTGGGAGATGGGAAAAATGATTGAATACAGGAAGGGGCGTTGGAGTTGGATGAGTATTTTTGGTTGGCTGGTTAAGTATGCATAGAACAAGGAATACAATTAGACCAAGATTTACACATGAATTTTGCCGACCTTGCAACGGGAGTGATGGTCAGACACTGTACAAAGCAATCATAGTGTGTTCAATGTCGTTGAACTAGAGCCACAAAATAACAGCCAACCATTGCGTGGTTCCAAAACGCTCAAGACATTGTGCCGCACATCACAAGAGGTATCTGAATTAAGGTATAACCAAATCACGCCGAACTTTTCCACCAGAAGTACGATGGCGTTGCTGAGATAACTTGCTAAAACAGAAAGTTTAATAAATCAGCATTCCTTATTCTTACGATCAAGGAAGTCCACGGTAACTACAGTATTTAAATTTCATTGCCATGAACTCCTCGCTGTATTTCGTAATCATCACGCTTTTGGAAAATCAAATGTTCCATACCGCCCATTTTCTTAAGTCTTCTAGAAATCCATGGCTCCTCATAATCAACATCTAAGATTGAGAGCAACAGTTGAAAGTTGTTAGATATCTGGAGGCAAGAATTGATAATCTAGACATGTAGAAGCGGCAATCTGTTGCGCATTATTTGATCGTTTGGAGTTGAGCTGTATAAGTGATTATGGATGGTTCTTATCTGTATACCTAGTAGGTACGTAGAGAATCAAATGTCGTCGTCGCAAAATTCGGTAAACTAAATGGGAAGGAACATCATTGGTCGATTTTTACCAGCCATCATGTGCAGGTAATTTACACGAGAATTCGCGAATCGCGTTTCCTGCGCGTTTCCCAACTTCGTTATTAAACAAAAGTTCCGAGGACACTCGTAACAACAATACAAGCAACGAGATGGCGATACCTGTGGAAGATGGCAGTTTACTGCATGGTCCTACGTAAGTAATTGTTTTATCTAATCAATAAATTTATACCTCAAATTAATTAGCATCTTCAAACAGCACTTCGCATTCCTCACCACCGACTCGAGTTCCCTCGTCCTACAAACCCCTCTCTACCTTTGCACTCTCCAAAGCAAAACATTATCAGCAGCAGTATGGAGATATGTACTTTTTACGCTTAACTTCTCTAAAGAAACCAGTGGAAGAAATTGCCAGTGCCGCTTGGGATGGATTCCAGATTGTCGGAGAGACGGTGCGAAAAGTAGAGAGAGTATTGGATGTTAGACAGGGAGAGTTATGTTGGGTGGCAGGAACCATCTACATGAACATGCCACTGAAGCCAAATATTTTGGAAGATATAAGCAAAGATGTATGGAAAATTTCTGTTATTTGGGCATTTAAAAAGGGAAAAGGATTGTGAAGTGATGATCCGTGATGCTAATTAATTTCTGGGAATAGCATTGGATATCAGCACCACCACCTCGAAGAAAATATCTGTCAGGGAACGGTGAAGATGAAATAATGCTCGAGGACGAATCCGGACGATTACGACTGATAGGAGGGCAACTAAACACAGAGCTGTTGGTGACAGGCTGTATAGTAGCTGTAATGGGCACAGAAAACGCAAATGGAGATTTCGAAATAGTGGATATCAAGGTTCCGGATTTACCACCGCAAGAACCAAGGTGGGAAATATCGGGAGAGAAAGAAGAACAGGATATAGATATGGATATAGACAAGGCAGGGCGGAAAAAAATTGCCCTCATATCCGGCCTTTCCTTCTCTGGCACCAGCGCCGAAAATTCCCTCGAAAAATCCCTCTTGACCGAATACCTCTTAGGCGAAAGTCTAGACCCCTCCTCCCAGTCCAACGTCTCAAAAATAAGTCGCCTTATAATAGCCGGCAACAGTATTGCCTCGGACCTCGACAGCATAGCACATGACACGGTTGGCAATACTAGGAAAGCGCAAAAGAAATATGGCTACGATGCCAGCGCCTATAATCCCGCTCCTACCGCTCATTTTGATAATTTCCTCGCTGAGCTATTACCAAGTTTACCCATTACATTACTACCTGGACCTAGCGATCCGGCAAATGCAAGTCTACCGCAACAGCCTATTCATCCGGCCATGTTTCCCCAAGCCAGAGCATATTGTGGGAGTGCGCCGAGTGTTA
Organism: Myriosclerotinia scirpicola; assembly: GCA_002162505.1. Lineage (NCBI taxonomy): Eukaryota > Fungi > Ascomycota > Leotiomycetes > Helotiales > Sclerotiniaceae > Myriosclerotinia > Myriosclerotinia scirpicola. Next base: position 1,719,425 of record NGKG01000001.1, read on the forward strand.
TTGGAGAGGAGAGAGAAGCAGGATGGTTTGATACGGTGACGAATCCTTGGGAGGGGGAAATCGAGGGATGGAGAGTTCTAGGGACGGGTGGACAAAATGTCGATGATGTTTTCAAATATGTAGAGGGTGAAGACCGATTAAAAATGATGGAGGCGATGTGTAGATGGAGATGCTGTGCACCTACTGCGCCGGATACTCTTTGTATGTTCCACCCTGCATTTTCTCGTTTCCTTTCCAGAAACATCCGCTTCTTAAGCAAAGACTAACATAACCAAGGGTCCTATCCATTCCAAGACGCCGACCCCTTCATAATCCGCACCTGTCCGCACATCTTTTTCGCCGGCAACCAACCCTCGTTTGATTCAGCAAGTATCGAGGGACCAGATGGCCAAACGATTAGATTAATATCAATACCTAGTTTTGATGAGACGGGGGAGATTGTGTTGTTGGATGCTGAGACGCTGGAGGCGGAGGTGGTGAGGATTACTGTGGAGTGAATGAACGAGTGAAATATATGGGGAAACAGATTTACGAGTTATGAATGAATACTTGTCTACCAAATACCTAGCTATAATTTGTGATGGATCATTTGCTAGATTATTTGCTAGATGTAATAGCATATTGGTAGCTCTACACATTCTAGAAATACTGACTTCAAATTAGCATAACGAGCTAACCCGAGGAGCTAACCCGACTGATATTGGAATACTCCATGTGTATGTATAACTTATAAGTGGTCTATTTACACTATAAGAAACCCCCTTGCAACGCGATAAAAGGGGGTCCTCGCTTCTTTCTCCTCTTCTAGTATCATCTCAAATAACTTTCAATGAATCCAAACATCCAACACCCAACATCCACAATCAACACCTAAACTATTCAATCCAAATATGAAAGATAAATAAATAAATATACAACAAAAAGCCTTCCCCCCCTCCCTTCCCGTCCAATCCCAATCCTGCAATAGCCAAAAACTACCTAGGCAGTATATCATCACAGCCAGGAAAAAAAAAGCACAACACATTCTCCCATCGCAAACATAAACATAAACATAAACATAAACATAAACATAAACATAAACATAAACATAAACATAAACAAGTCGCAAAAAAATTTAACCCCCCCCCNCCTCATTAGCAAAATTCAATTGAACATCAATCAAATCACGATGATCAATTAATTCAGATATGCAACAAAAACAAAAAGCCTAGAGGGAGGGAGGAAGATGAAGGGGGTATAGACGGACAGGCTGGGCTGGGCTGGGCTGGAAGCGAAGTTGGAAAGGTGAAGTTGGAAAGGTGAAGTTGGGGGAGGAGTTGAGGATGTGAAGGATATGAAGGATATGAAGTGAATACCTAGTTAGAGTACAAGTGTTAGTTTGGAAACATTCACTGTTCGCTCTTTACTCTTGACTTTTTACTCCTCGATTCACCACTACCTACCTACCTACCTACCTGTAGGTATAAATAAATAATGATTCGCTAATTTATCCCATACTGAGATAAAAACAGTTCAAGAGCCCCTATTCCATCACATCACATCACATCACATCCCATCCCATTCTATCCTATCCTATCCTATCCTATCCCATCAAACTCACATCTAACACTCAAGATCCACTCTAAAAATCACCATTCGATTACTAACACTCAAGATCCACCCTAAAAATCACCATTCGATTAATCCTAATTAGTACTCGAGTAAATGTATTGAAATTATAAAGCTCGTCTAAAATAAAGTCCCGACGCCAATCAATGCATCGCTCACAGCATACCCGTACTGGCCAACGCTATCATAATGCTAATCCCTGGTTCCATCCCCATATCGTCCGCTTCTACAAAATGCGGCAAAAGAATAACTCAAGTAATCCCAGAATCCCAGAATCTCATCATCAACATCAATCAACCAGAAATCGAATTATACCTAAACCATACCCCCAAACCCGTGTTTACCGTGCTTGTCTCCAATAAAGCGAATACACCAACCAAACAGAATTTTCAAGAAGTTCCACTATTCAACCAATCCCAAGATGTGACGGTAATCAAGAAACACTCTGACTCAACCTCGATCTACCCGGACCCTGTGCCTTCTTAATTGCCCTCAATTCCTCTTCTATTCTTCTCCTTTCCGTTTGCTCGGCCTATTGTTTCATAATTAGCGCTACTCCCATCTTAGAGCAAAAACACACCCCATTCCCCCAAGAAAAAGAAAAAACTCACCCTCAAAGCCCTCAAACCCTCCGCCCTCGCATCCCTCATCATTTTCTTAAACTCATTCTTCAACACCGTAGTACTCGTATTGCCTAATCCAGGCGTCACACTTCCGTCCCCAGGACTCCTCATACCCAACCACTTAACCTTCTCATCATTCAATTGACTCTCCAGGTTCTCCCTTTCATCCCTCAATTTATCGATATCTCCCTCTAACTTCTCTCTCTCCTTTTCCCATTCAATGGATGCTTTAGTCATAGCTTCATACTCCTCTATCGTTTCCTCGAGTTCCTTTTTCATTTCCTTAAGCTTCGCTTCCGCTTCCGCATTTGCTCCTGGACCCGGAGATCTCGCCGCTTGAAGTTCTGCGATTTCGCCTTGCAGCATGAAATTCTTATTATGGAGTGCATCCATTTGTTCCTGTAATGCTTTGTTTCTGTTGGTCATAGCATCGATTTCCTTCTGAATAGCAGGATTTGAGGCGACTTCTGCAGCACGTTGAGCCCGTGAGCCATATGCGCCATCAAGCTCTGCTCTCGCAATGACAACTTCGGTTTGCAATTCCGCAACCTTCATACTGATATCTTCCACCTCTTTCTCCTTCTCCGCTAGTAATCTATCCTTCTCCATAAGAGACTTCTCATGAGCAACTCTAGTCGTGGCTGCAGCAGCCACGGCAGTTGACAATTCTGCGATCCTTGCTTCGTGTCCACTCAATTTGCTGGTCACATCAGCACTGTTAATGCCATGGTCATCTTTGAGTTCTTGAAGTTCTAATTCCAATTCGTCAATCTTTTTCTTAGCAGCAGCGAGCTGATCCTCCAGGTTCCGATTAGCAGTCGCCAGGCCAGCCATTCGCTCTTGCGAGTTACGAGTCGCGAGTGCAAGTTGCTCTTGTGAATCACGATGGGCATTGGTAAGGCTAGCAATTCGTTCGGAAGCTTCACGATGAGAGTTGGCAAGTTCATCCTCGTGCAAACGACGGGCGCTGGCGAGCTGTTCTTGTACTTCTCGAAGAGCAGCAGAATCCTTAGCTTGAGCTTCAGCGTCCATCTTATCTACTTGTCTCGCTTTCATCAGTTCAGTCATAACGTTACTGAGTTGTTCCTGGAGGTCGGCGGCATTGCGTTCTGTCCTCTCAAGAAGGTCCGTGGTCTTGTCGAGCTCCTCTTGCTTACCCACCAATTCGGCATCTTTTTGGGCATCAGACTTATTATTCAATTCTCGTTGTTGCTTGATTTGTCGTTGCAAAACCTTCTTATGCTCCTTCAACTTGGTAGCCGAAGAATAAAGCCACTGTACCTTGGCAGAAAACGATTGAAGTGTGAACGGCTCATTTGGATCACCCATCTCAGAACCGGTATCAGAATCATCCTGCGGAACCCGACCATTCGCTGCTCGGACTTGTCTCCGTTCTTGTTTCTGTTTTCGGATTTCTTCCTCCCCAGATTGTATAATATCCCACAGCCCCATAAGCACGGCTTCCATTTGATCACTACCTCCGGACTTGCTTTTTTTAACTGGAGGATTCGCAACTATCCCAGCAGCCTTTGTAAGTTCCTCCTCTACTGAAGCGATAATATCCTGGAAATAAAACAATTGCTCCCTCAAGCCAGTCTGCTGTCTGGTGATGGCTGGTGGCTCTTGTAACTCTGGATGTGTAGGAGAAAGAAGGCCCCTGACTTGGCGGTTCAACTCTTCCAAAGTATCTTCCATGGAAGCATTAAGTTCATCTGCTTGTCGTTTCGCAGCACTATGCTCGAGATCAAGAGCAGCAATACCTTCTTCTAAGTAATCAAGATGGCTTTGTAAAGTTTCTCCAGGCTGAGTTGGTTTTCCTTGAGCATTGGTCCTTGCGAGTGGTACCGGTTTATGGCTCGCATCGCGGTCAGGATTAGCCTTGATAATGATTTCCCTCAAAGCAGAATTGAGATCTTCCAATTTCTGTTCAGTAGTCGAAATAAGTTGCATGTGCTCCTTTGACCTTTCTGTAGATGGCGTGTCAAATGCCTGATTCATACCAAAAGCTCCAAAAGATAAATCCAAAGGATCCAATGGTCGATAAAAGCTCCTTTCATCAAACTCATCTTCAATCACTTCAAGGCTATTCCTAGCATTGTGATATGTATACATACTTTCCGGGCTTCCCGGGGGTATACCACCTTGGCGAGTGTCTTCTGTCCCTGGATCCCTCTTCGGACCTTTATGCGTCATCTGAAGGATACCCGCAGTATGCTTTAATAAACGATTCTCCGGTTCAATCAATCTCTTTTCCAAAGACCACAACTCGGCTGCCAAATCTTCACATTTTTGTTCACTAGCCGCACGCTCCAAATCAGCTTCCCGAACCTGATCGCTATTGCTTCTATTAATATTTCCAAATATGCCGCGTTTCTGTTTGTTGGAATCATTCGAATCCACACTCTTGTTATCGGGATATAGTTTTGACACAGAACGAGTCGCATCACGATACTTCGAATGAATTACCAAATTCTGTCGCGCGATTTGAATTCGTTGGTTCAAGGACTGACACTGTTTCTTCAATTCGTCGACTTCTTCTGGCGATAAAATTTCATACTCCTTTGCATCCCATAATGCCGTCTCCACCAATAAATGTACTTGTATAGGGTCGTTGATATTGAGTAACATAGAACTTTGCGGATGCGCCGTATTGCCCTGTGCCATGACCAACATTAGCCTTTAGATATCCCTCGAACCCCCTCCGCACAACGACAATATGCAACTCACCGGATTATAACGCGGTTTTGGCTCCTCGAACCCATTCAAAATATCCGCTCTGTAACCTTCTAAGACAATCGAAGCGTCAGGAGCCTGAACATCATATCTCCTGCCAGCAGCAGCACTCTTCTCCTTCACCGACCCATAATCATATTCCCTCGACCCTCTATTCTCCTTCCTATCCTTGTCCCTCCTCCTCTCCTGTCCATAATCATTCCCATAGCCATCCCCAAACCCAGTCCCTTGCTGCCCATCATACCCTCCATAGGCCAAATCCTGACTCGTCCTACTCCTATGCTTCCGAGGTTCCCTCTCCCCTCTACTAGGCATAATCCCCTCTATTATCGTATCACCCTCTTAAAAATCAGATACCCCTTCCCAAAACCTCTTCAAAATCTTCGTTGTCGCAAAATCCGTCTGCGGAGCCCTTTGTGGAAGTTAAATAAGGTATTCCGTCCGATCTTCGTTATCGCATGATGACCAACTTTTCAGTCCGACCACACTTCGTTGCAACCCCAAGGAACCACGAACCTGAGTCCCAGCCACCAAAAGCCCTCTTGACCAAAACCAAATCAAAAACCAAATCCAAAGGCTCGTCAAAAAATCAAAATGAATATCAAAAACGTATCGTCTACCCCTTCAAAAATCGTAGCTCGTTGTAAACCGGTACTTCCATAAAAGAAGAGTAAAGGAAAGGCCCAAGTCAAGATAGGTTAAGGTAAGAAAGAACCCAACATCCCCTTTTCGGTTCCTGACTAAACTCAAACAGTCTTGACCAACCCCCTGTTACTGCCAAATGCGATGAGTGATCAACAACCAGCGATACGGTTACTATCCTCTTCCTTGTGATGGATCCTTATGAGCCTTGCTTGATTGAAGGAGATCCTTGCAATTGTTTATATAGATACGAGAAGGTATACGTATTATTGATGTCCGGAAAACACCTAGTTAGAAGCTCATTAGTCAATAAAAGAGCAGAAAGAAGCTGTTGGTATTCCATACTCCAACGGATTCATCTCCCCAACCAGGTCAGTCACCTGGGACGAAGTACAACATAACCCATAACCTGCCTGCATCGAATCATCCATCAAAAGAGTAGCCCTACCTACCTACCTACTGACTGAATTTCAACCATGGCTGAGCCATTGCGTAATGTGTTTCTCCTTGTGGCTCGCCCGCCAGAGTAAATTTTGGCACGGATATTGATCATCATCAATAATCTCCATTATTATCTTAACCTACTATCATGTTTGAGAGTTACAACCTACAAAAACAATAAGTAGGTAGTGACTCTGAGTGAAAGTCTTCTTTATATCCATACAAGTTAGTACTTGAAAAGAATGTTACTATATAAATTTACCTATCTATATCTAGAAGGTCATTCATAGAAAGGGGGAAGGAATCGCAAAAGGATTATTAGGATCTAGTTAAACTTCGTCTAAAGTAAAACAAAACCACTTAAATTACGACTACTAATGCAACAATGAATCTATCATCCATTATGAAGACGACAGCTCTTGTCCTAGACCCATTGAAGATGGTCGCTCTACCAACATATTCACGTTGTCGATATCTTGGGAGACCGCATCTATTTCACCATCTAATGATATAAGGGGTCACAGTGCATACTGGTCACACACAGCAATCATCGACCCAATTTCACAACCAGAGTGACTTCCTTAAAATAGTATTTGTATCTGTATTATTTTCGCTCTTAGAGAAGACGCTATGCCATGCTATGCTAATTTTTTGCCCTTTTCTGCTAACGTACGGTATATTTATACCCAATCCAATCCCACCCACAATGCTCCTAGTACGTAGGTATCCCAAAAGCCACCAAAAGAAAGAGTAGAGTAGAATGAACTTCCCAGCCAACTTCCCAGCACCCTAAAAAACTAACTCCCATGAATCAAAACGCTCCAAAGATGTATGGTATCCTGAACCGCCCCCGAAAAATCGCATAAATACATGAGACCAATGTATTAAGATTCAAAAGAAAAACAATTCTCATCTTTATCGCTTGAACATGTAATGTCCATACATGCCTCCCACTTCCGCTCTAGCGACTGGTATCTTCCTCATGCCCCAGTAATTAGCTCCCCATTTCCATTGCCTTCCTCCAGTATCCTTTTCGCTTTCTTTGATATTACTATCATCCCGGACCAGCCAATATCTTCGACCGGCCTCCTTCAAGCACCAACCGGCGCGCTTTACGAGGGAACTGCTATTCATGATTTTGAAACATTCTGAACTGATCTCGAGTACTTCGAGGGGTAAGGTATCGTTCCTGAGTATTGGACAGCTGGAACCGAATAAAGTGCCTAGGTCTAGTTGACTCTTTGAAAGATCGGAAACATCAATGTAATGTAATGTATGCGGAACCCAGGCAATCTGTTCTTCGATACTGACATCTTGGTCTGGTACAAATAGTTTGCGTATATCAGACAATACCAGGCCATGACCGAGACCAAGCTCCTCAAGATGTTTCGTAAGTGGTAGAAAGAGGGGAATGTGCGAGTCATGCATTTCGCTACCTTTGAGACTGAAAGATCGCAGGGTACTGGGGAGGATCGGAAGTAGAGCTGTAACCTCGCCACGATTGAACATTTCGTGGGATTTGATATCAGAACCGAGGTTGAGGTAGACTAACGATTTGACGGCAGGGTGTGTGCTAAGGAATTCGACTACTCGTTCTCCTGAGAGGTAAGAACATTTGCTAAGATTCAAATGTGTAAGTCTAGCTGACTGGGGAATGGAGAAGAGAATTTCGTCAGTGATACGAGTGTGCGCGACGTCAAGATGAGTCAAGTACGGAAGTCGTGGAATAAGAGTCTCGAAGACTGAAGATGGCAAATTCGTGCATTCGTGGAAACTCAACCTAGTAATGGGAAGAACTTCGGGAATTGGGCAGGTATTCATGACTGCCGTGAAAGCATCGCGGAACGAGGCTGATGAGCAGGCACAAAAGTCCAGTGCTTGCAGATTTGGTAGCTCGCAGAGGAGTTTTTGAATAACCTTTGCATCCATGTCGTCATCGATGTGCTCCTGGCTCAAAAACTCTCGTAGGTTTGGGGTTAGGGACAGGCATTCGAGAAGAGTTGCAGGAATCAAGTTCAGCATCTCGGCACGCTGTCTAGCTGTGAGACCGATACCAGTTGGGTTGAAGTGGGAAAAGTCCAATCGTCGGACAATCGTGCCTAGAGCTGGGTAGTCTCTAATGTGAGCCAGAAACTTGCGGAAGACTCGGGAGTGCGGAACGGTGATCTTCGTATAGAGAGAAGCCAGAGTTGCCGAATGCATCGCGTGTGATGTAAGGAGTAAAGACATCAAGTCAACATTGCGTGGTGTAATTCCGCCCGGGGGAATATCCGTGACGAGCTGATCAATAATAGCGCCTGTTGATGTTAGCACTATACCAAAAGTCATCATAGGCATACGTTGAACCTCAAGCTCCTGGTAATCTACTACAGGATTATTGTGGAGTTGTAGATAAAGCTGTTCCCAATTGTCCCAGAGGAACTAGAGTCATGTGACTACATCATCACCCGCATCCTGAGGGTCGATTCCTTAGAGTCGATTTGGGCGAGCAGGCGCATTCGTATTGTAGATAGATATCCAGTAATCCGGTTGGTGGAATTTATCACAAAGGGAAATGGCTTACCAAGTAATTCCGCAGGTAGCATCTCTATTGGAGACTTTCCAGAAATACTGACTCCGACTTCTTCCACGACCGGCTCTGCCTCTTTCTTCGATACCGGCTCGGGGTTAAATTTTGACCCATAGTCACTGTCCCATCCCCATCCCATTTTCATGATCCTCAAATCACTGTAGCTTTTACTTGCCACCTTACCACGAACTGCAATTTGCTTCCAGCCGCGGAAGCCATCGCATGGGCAAACGAGTCCCTGAAAATTGCTATGAGGGTTTGTAGGCCACAACGTTTGCATTTCGGTCTCCGCGTTTTCTGTGGGGGTTCTGGAACCTCCGCTGCTGGTGTCGTCAATGGCGATCTCGTTCTCGTTCTCGTTTCCTTCGACTTCGTATTTCAGATAGGAGCTGACCTTGGAATCCGTGAAAGATTGAGCAACTCCAGAAGTATTTTCTTTTACACTTGAAAAGCTGGTCCTGTCTCCACGATCAGACATTGGTGGTGTTATTGAATGTTTGCGAGATATTAAACTTGGTGCCGATTTCGAAGGTCTCGATGGCAGTGGTACGGTTGGGTTTGCCACAGCCATATCGGATTGTAATTGATGTTGCACGCG